>JAVXUL010106624.1:0-18881 GCA_035590515.1 Trichilia minutiflora
AAAACTTTTCAATTTCTGCTCGACTGGCATAGGTTGCCATTATGTTTTAGTTACCTTTTTTCGGAATACAATCGTTACTACACGTGTCATCACTCTATTGATAGATCAGTCTGAAAGACCGAATTACTCGGGTCATCATAATTAATTGTCAGGGTGGACCCCACCTCATTTAAATTTTGAAAAAAATGACCCTTGACATTCTGTATTTAGATGATGTGGCATCCCCCTGTCCGTTGGATCAGAATCAACAGTCAGAGTTTCTGTGGTTTACTTATAAATACCCCTTCTCTCTCTGATGAACATTTTTCTCCCTTTTTATCTTAACTCGCAAGCAAAAGCACCCAAGCAAAGGTACTCCGAGCATTTCCTTCTTTCTCAGAAGTTCTTAGCAGTTCTCAGCACTCTCAGCCTTCCTTCTCTTCGTACAAGTTCGCAGCACATCACATTCGGTAAGTTTCTTCTCACTTTTCTTCAGATTTACGGTTGTATTCTTCTGTACTTGTGAATAAAATATTGTGGATGCTTGTCTAGGTAAAATAGGAAACTGTAGAGTAGGGGGTCTGTTAGGGACCGAGTAGAAAGATTTTGTAGGGTTGTCTATGATCCCTAAACAGCTGTCTGACTTCTTTTTACCCCCTGTTTTTATGAGCAAAAATGGCATCCTTTTCTAGCTCTTCGACTCGATCCGAGGCTATTGAAGGGGGAGATAACGTAGGAGTGGGTTTGGAGTTAGTGGCTAGCCTCGAGCCTATTTCTAAGGTTCGATCTCTATACGAGCAAGACTGGTTCACTTCCACGGTCTTGAAGAACGATTTAAAGGCCTACTCGATCCTGTTTAAAATCCCTGAAGATATATATCTCTGAGCCCCCGAGGCCAATGAGATGCCCAGCCATCTTCCCGAGGGTGAAATGGCATTCAACGAGGAGTTGTTCAACTTAGGGGTCAGGTTGTCTCTGGAACCATATTTTTTCATGCTCCTGGTCTATATGAGAATAGCCCCCTACTAGTTGAATCTGAACAGTTAGAGGATGCTGGTAGGGTTGTACGTATTGTAGGGGAAAATATCTGACTCCCCGCCCATCATGAAGGAGATAGAGCATATGTTTGTGCTCAAACAGAACCCCGGGAAGAACCCCGGGTGGGTATACCTCTAAGGCAGGCCTCGGAAGCCCAATCTAATTAAGGAGAACCCCACAAGCAATAAAGACTGGAAGAGCAAGTGGTTCTTTGTGGGAAGAAACTAGAACTTTGAACCACACCTCCCCGTACCGAGTGCATTTTGTGAACCCTTATTTTGGTCGGAAGAGTCAGAGCCAAACTCCTGTAGCCTAGAAATCATAAGACAGGCTAGGGACCAATTCTTGGATCAGAAATGGCTGCTTTTTAATTCAAGTCTACTCGCTTTGGGCTTAGAGAAGACATGTCTGAGCAAGGATTTTGTATTCCTAACCAGAAAAAATTTTGCCCAGAGTACAGCTCCTTCCTGAATTCCCGAGTCTATAATATTTATATATATATACGTCTTTATTGTGAATATCACTGACTTCCCGATTGTCATTTTGCAGAAACTACCATGTCTTCTGGGAAGCCTTCTGCTTTGTCCTCTCTAAGTAAGTTGGTCAAGAAGAAACCAGCCGAGGCCTCCACCGATGATGCCTCGAAGCAAACTCCCCCTTCTGGGAAGTAACAGTGTCAGAAGGAGGCGATCGTAAGAAGGAGGAGCCAGGGGCCCTCTGACTCTGACTCCAAGTCTGTGTCTATCATCACCCTAGACAAGGGCAAGGGTATTATGGTGGAGAAGCCACCATTGAGAAGAGGCAAAAGAGGCCTCAGGACGACCCCCCAATTGCTCGTGCAGCCAAACAAATAAGAATGGGGGGTCAAGACCCCCAAAAGTCGACGCGGGTAGCTTCTTCAGGGTGAGCAAGATAGCTAAGTTGATGGTGGGAGACATCCCCAAGCGGAAGCACAAGCACTTCATCCACTTGCTCAATTTGATAAATGATATTGGACGGCACATGTCCCCATTCATTATCGATAAGTTAGACAAAATAGGGGATGTTGAGGCCATGGACTTCATATACAAGTGGGGTCTGAAGGTGAGTGCAACACTTAGATTTCTTATTGCATGCTTGTGAGTTTTGGGTTACTAATATTCTTCCTGATTGTAGGCGTGTTATCAGATGAAGCAACAGATCGAGGCTCAGAAGGACGAGGCGAGCAATATCAAAAAGCTTGAGAAGGAGAACGCCTTCACCCTCAAGCAACAAGAGAAGGCGGAGGTCTGGCCACTGAGAGGACTCAGTGAGAGGCCAAGGAGATTGCATGGTAGAAAGAGAAAGAGGAGCTCGAGCTCCAGATAGCCTTGATTGAATCTGCGCACTCAGGGGTCAACCTCGAGAATGCCAACATGAAGTCTCGGATTGAACTACAGTAATCTGAGGTGGAAATATTAAAGAAGGAATTGACCGGAGAACCCGAGAGACTTTGGGTTACAGCGAAAGCCGCCGAGGCGGAAGGGGAGGTTTCGCTGAATCAGGAAATCGACCTGACCTGCCAAACCTTCCATGAGAAATACCCTGATCTCGACCTCGGATGGCTATACGAGATATTGGAGAGAGAAGTACCCGATTTTAGGGCTCGGGATACTGAAGCAGAGAAAGAAACCCCCGCCTTGGGTGTTGTACCCCAAGAAGTCCATGCAGACCCTCCTGCTACATCAAGTCAGCTTCCGCCGGATACTGCCTCAGACCCGATTCCTCAAGACCCCACTGTTGTAAATAAAACCCAGTAGGGTCGGATATTATAATAATTCAGCACTTTAATAAAATTTTTGTTTCAATACATTCTGTTTCGAATACCTGCAATATTTTTCCGAGCACATTACTTAGAAAAATTTCTTAAATAAAACGTTCAGCTCAGCACAAATAGCCAAAATATTTCAATAGCTCGATGAAGATATCCGAACAAGGGACTTAAAAAATTTTTCATCAAGGACAATGCTCAGGCTGATTCATAAACATATAAATTAAATGTATCCAATAAAAGGTCCCGAGAGCATAACTTAGAAAAATCCCATTAAGTAATACACTTGGCTTGGTACGAATATCCAAGAACAAATAAGCTCGATAAATACATCCGACCAGATAACTTAGAAAAAATTCCGTTAAGGATAACGCTCGAATTGATACACAAATATGTAACTTATATATATTTGGTAAAATCTCACGAGCATATAACTTAGAAAAATTCCTTTAAACAACACGTTCGGTCCATTATGAATATCCAAACGCTTATCATCTCGATGAGGATATCCGACCGAATAATTTAAAAAATATTTCATTAAGAATGATGCTAGGGTTAATATATACACACGTGACTTAAATATATTCGAGAAAATACCCCAAACACATGACTCAGAAAATTTAACTTAAATAAAATATCCGTCTCGGATTGATATGTAACCATATGAAAAGCTTCTCAGTTCAGTGAGAACATCCAATCAAACAACTTAGAGAAATCCTAATAACTCATGAAGTTAACTCATTTCGTGTTAGATAATTCAGATAGAATACCGAAAACAGATGGATTTGTCTCAGTGTAGATACTCGAATAAAACACTTAGGCAAAAATAAAAAAGTATCATTTAGCGTCGGACAATCCAATTAGAATATCGGGGATAGACGAATTCACCTCGATCTAGATATCCACATGCAATACTTAGACAAATAAAAAATATGCTGTCTTACCTCGTATGATCGACAGTGATTGTTTGAAATGACATCCACATTTATCACAGAGAGATAATCAACATAGAATCAATAGATCATTCTCTTTAATCATTCAATCAGGGAAAAACATTTACAAGTTGGTCTGTTAAATAATCTGACCATAAAAATAAAGAACATACAATAAACGTAAATCGTAGATAACATACGATCTCGAGTCTCGAATGATGCAATATAACACAGAGATAGAATCGGGAATAATATAACCTTCTCAGATATGTTCCCTTTATAATGAGGGTGACTCAGCCTTACTGGTATAAGGTCTTCTCTAGGTATTCTGGTACCTATAAGAAAATTGAAATAAGTAGCCGATTTCGAACAACGTGGTATATATGACCTCGAAACGATATAGTTTTGTAACTACCAAATATCCTTAGCTCGGAGACGACATAGTCCCGTTAGCCTAAGGTCTTCTTGGGGACAACTTGGTCTCGGTGAAAGGTTCAAGCCCAGAATCCATAAATCGGGCAAAGTGGTCTATATGACCCTCCTCAAAATCCATATATCTAGCAAACAGGTTTATATGGCCTAGTCCAGAATTCATACATCGAGCAAAGTGGTCCATATGACCTATCCCAAAATCCGTACATCGAGCAAGCAGGTCTATATAGCCTAGCCTGGAATTCGTTCATCAGGCAGAAAGATCTGTATAGCCTAGTCCGAAATTCGTTCATCAGGCAAAAAGGTCCATATAATCTGGCCTAAAATCCGTACATCGGGTAAAAAGGTTCATATGACCTGTCCCAAAATCCTTACATCGGGCAAAAAGGTCTACATGACCTTGAAACAATATGGTTTCATAATTAATAAACATTCTTGGCTTAGAGACAATATAGTCTCGTTGGCCTAAGGTCTTCTACTTAAAAGATTGGGCTAGCTTCAATCACTAAAATCAGACCTGGGTAGAGTACTCGAGAGAGAGGCTCGATGTGTATTCTTTGTAGAGCAGATGTTTAAGACACTGGTCATGGGATCGGGGTACCTATTAGTAAAAGGGTCGGGTCAAGGATAGTATATTTTCAGTCTGTCTATATTCTATGGCTTTTTTATTGAAGAGCCGCTCGGGGTCTCTAGTTTGTATACTTCTGATCTAAGTAATTGAATGACTTTGTATGACCCTTCCCAATTAGCTCCAAATACCCCTTCATCCAGGACTTTGGTGTTAAGAATCACCCTTCGGAGGATAAGATCTCCTCTTTGAAAAGTTCGACGTTTGACTTTTTGATTATAGTATTGGGCCACCCTTTATTGATGTGCGGTTACCCGAATCGTGGCCTTATCTCTCTTTCCTTCTATTAGATCTAACTCTAGTCTTCAGCTAGCCTCATTCCTTTCTTCATCATAGTTCTACATTCGAAAGGTCGAGATGTCGATCTCCACTAGGATCATAGCTTCACACCCGAAGGTTAATGAAAAGGGGGACTCTCCCGTTGCTGTGCAGGGAGTGATCCTATAGGCCCAAAGAACCTTGGGCAATTTGTCAACCTATACCCCCTTATTCTCTCCAAGTTTCTTCTTGAGAGCCTTCTTAACAATCTTGTTGGCAGCTTCAACTTGTCCGTTGGCCTGAGGGTGTGCTGGAGTGGCAAACCTTAGATCAATGCAGAATTCCCTGAACCAAGCATTGTTGAATTGCTTTTTTGTTATCGATAACCAATATCTATGGAACCCCAAAGTAATAAATGATATTTTATTTGACAAATACGATAGTCTTTTTCTCTGTTATACTAGAGAGCAGCTCTGCTTCCACCCACTTAGTGAAATAGTTAATTGCCAAAATAGCATATTTGGTGTTGGCTCGGACATTCGAGAGTGGCCCTATCAGATCAAGCCCCCATTGAGAGAAAGACGAAGAATTCAAAAGGTAAGTGAGTTCTTCCGGGGACTGTCTCGAGATATCCCTATGAATCTGACACTGGTGGTAAGACTTGACTATTCTGAAATCTTCTTGAGAGATGGTGGGCCAATAATATCCTTGTCAGATAATCTTATATGTCAATGAATGAGCCCCTCCATGACTTCCGCAGGTTCTGTTGTAGATTTCCTCAAGTACTCTATCTGCCTCATCTGGTCTCAAACATTTCAAGTATGGTAGAGTAAATCCACGTTTGTAAAGTACATTATCAATAATAGCGTACCTGGTTGCTCAATTCTTTATCTTCCTGGCTTCATTTCTGTCACTCAGGAGTTCTCCATACTGAATGTAGGACTTTAGCTCCCTCATCCACGTCGGATCGGGGGTCTCCTGTAGAGCTACGATAAGATCTTCTTTAAGGTTTACGTTCCTCTGCGTCAAAAGCTCAATCGGTACTATAGTTAAAGGTTTTCCCTTGAACATCGAGGCCAATTTCGTCAGAGAATCGGCCCTAGAATTTTCTACTCGGGGGAGTTGCTTAATAGTGACGCTTTGAAAGGCATCTATCAATTTTCTGGCTTGAATTAAGTAGGCTTGCATATTATCTTCCCGAGTCTGGAATTGCCCATTTAACTGACTGGCGATCAACTGAGAATCACTGTATACAATCAGATTCCAGGCTCCCAAAGCCTTAGCTAGTTTCATGCCGTTAATCAACGCCTCGTACTCAACCTCATTATTGGTCACTTTGAAATCAAATCACAGGGAGTATATAACTTCTTTTTCGCTCGGTCTTCTCAAAATTATCCCTGCTCCTCCCTCTTCGATGTTTAACATCCCGTCTACATACATCTGTCAGGTCCCCTCTGAGATTCGGGGGTCGGGGTTGCCACTCTCATCTCGATTTTTGCTGACGTCCAAGACTTATAGTATGGTCATCTGATCTGGGACTGTAAGTTTTGTCATAAAATCTGCCAGTGCCTGCCCTTTAATAGGACCTTCAAGGCTTATAGTCAATGTCATATTCACTAAGTTCAACAGATCACTTCACTAGCCTCCCCGACAAATCGGGTTTGTGAAGAATCTGCCTCAGGGGTTAATCCGTCATCACGATTACGTGGTGAGCTTGAAAGTAAGGGCGCAACTTTTTGGCAGCAACAATAAGAGAAAGGGCGAACTTCTCATGCAGAGTATACCTCGTCTCGGCATCTAATAGGGATTTACTGGTTACTAGTGTAGTACACAGGCCTTTGCACTTTCTCTTCGTCTTCTTTTACAAGGACAGAACTGACAGAGTGTTCACCAACAGCTAAATACATCTGCAAAACATTCCCCTTCTCGGGGCTCACAAGATGGGGAGCGTGTGCCAAGTACTCTTTCAGCTCTTGGAAGCTCTGATTACAACTTTCATTCTATTCTAGCCTCTTTCCCTTCCTCATCATCTAAAAGAAAGGGAAACATTTATCTGTGGTCTTCGACACAAATTTGCTCAATACTGCTAATCTCCTGGTCAAACTTTGCAGCTCTTTCATCGTAGTTGGGGGCCTCAGATCCAGGATGGCCTGGACCTTTTATAGGTTGGCTTCGATGACTCTTTCCCTGACCATATACCCGAGGAACTTCCCTGCTTCAACCTCAAATGAGCATTTCTCGAGATTCAGCTTCATGTTATACCTCCTCAGGTAAGAGAAGGTCTCTTTCAAATATTTAGCATGGTCTGAAGTCTGCGCAGACTTCGTAATCATGTCGTCTATGTACATCTCTATGGTGGACCCTATTGAAGGCTCGAACACTTTATTAACCAACCTCTGGAATGTGGCCCCTGCATTCTTTAACCCAAAAGGCATAATCGTATAACAGTATAATCCTTGGTCAGTAACAAAAGCAGTTTTATCCTGGTCGGGTTCATGCATCCTGATCTGATTAGACCCCAAGAAGGTATCCATAAAACTGAGGAGCCCGTGGTCAACCATGGCATCCACTAACTGATCAATCTTCGAAAGAAGAAAGTTGTACTTTGGGTAAGCTTTATTCAAGTCGGTGAAATCTATACACATCCTCTATTTCCTGTTAGCCTTCTTCACCATTACAATATTTGTAATCTATTTGGGGTACTGAACCTCTCGGATAAACCCCGCTTTCAAAAGCTTGTCCATTTCAACCTTGATGGCCTCTCTCCTCTCAGAATTAAATGTTCGCCTCCTTTGTGCCACAGGTTTAAACTTCGGGTTTACCATCAATCTGTGAGCTATAACCCGAGTGCTGATCCCTAGCATATCATCATGGGACCAGGCGAACATATTTACATTCCTCTTAAGCACCTCAATCAGTGATGCTTGATGCTTGGGGATTAGGCGGGACCTAATCTTCACTAATCTATCGGGTTGCTTTTCATCCAAGGTGATCGACTCTATTTCTTCCACTGACTGAGGTGATGATGATTCCCTGAACCGATTATTTCTTCTATTCGTCTCTCCCGAGAGCTCCTCCTGCCGACCACCTTATTCACACACCCTGATCTTGCTCTCCAAGGGGCGCTTATGGATACAATAAGAGCTCTGCGAGGCAATAGCGAAGTAGGATCAAGCTTCCCTTTAGTTCCCTCTCATAATTTTGATCCCCTCTCTGACCCTGAATTTCAATTTTAAGTAGTGAACACTCTCTACTGCCTTCATGGATCAGAGGAACGGTCTTCCCAGGATCATAAAGTAAGGCATTTTAAGGTCCACCACTTGGAGCTCTACCATTGTGACCTTCTGGTAGGGCTTGTCACCCATTGTGATTGGCAACTACACGCATGACTCTCTAAATCCGTGCAGGACGATCTCTGTTGGTCTTACCATCAGGTCTTCTATACCCAAGAAATCCAGGGTCTCCTTAAAAATGATGTCAGTGGAGCTTCCTGTGTCAATCAAGATTCTCCCGACTGGGGAAGTCCCCACTGTCATTGTAACAACTAAAGCATCATCATGATAATAATGGATCCCATTCACATTCTCATCTGTAAACATAATCGGTACCGAGGCTATCCTCAGTTTCTTCTCTGTGCGCACACTTAGTATATACGGCTCCATGTTTATACTCGGGATAAAATATCGAGCATAGTTCTTCTTGGAATTATTTGAGTTTCTAGCCAGTATGAGACCGTCAAAGATCACCATTATGCCATCATATCCCGGGGCCCATCTCGATTCTTAGGGCCTTTTATCTTCACGAGCTATAAACTTGGTCAGGTAATTGTTCCTGACCAAGACTTCGATCTAATTTTGTAGCTCGTAACATTTTTTTGTTGAGTGTCCCACGTCTTGATAGAGCTCACAAAATTTGTCTCCCGCCTCCCCCTGGAGTCTACATTTAATCAGACGGGGATCCAGCAACAAAGTCCCCTATTTCCTGACCTCCTCCAGAATTTGTGAAAGTGGAGCGTTCAAGGGAGTAAACTTATTCTTTGCTTCCCCCTGCTCCACACGCCTCAGTCTATCTACTTGGATGACTTGCTTTAGATTGTCTCTCTAAAGCGATCTTCGTTTCTTAAGATACTGCTCCTCTCTCCTCCTGTCCTGTCGATAATACTTGGGGACTCGATCCCTTCCTCTATTAGTCTTAGAAAACCTTCTCCCGTCACTTTCCCACTTCTTATTATCGTGCTTCTTAAACCAGTTGTTGTCTCTCGGGGGAGCCCCTACAGGCTTCTGTTCTTTCATCTTGAGCGTCACCTAATTCTCGACTTCTATCTCATCGAATATCTTTCTCCGAGTCACCTCATAAATATTACCCGAGGATTTACAGATAGCATACCAGGCCCTTTCTATCTTGAGCCCTTGTCTCAGCCCCTCCAAGGCCAGCGGATGGTAGAAAGCCCCCAATTTTAAGTACCTCCTCGTGGTACCTTTTGGCGAAGCTCCTGAGACTTTTGCCATTTTTCTGCTTAAGCAATAACAAGGAGCTCAGGATTTTGGTGCTGAAGACTACACTTCTAAATTCTGCGGTGAACACCTCATACAACTGCTCAAAACTCCGGATGCTCCCAGAAGTTAGACCCATAAACCACTTTCTGGCTTGCCCCTCCAGGGTCAGGGGAAATAGGCAGCACATCTGTTCTTCGCTCAAACCCTGGATGAGCATCATCTTATGGAAAATGTCCATGTGTAGTGATGGGTCTGTCTTCCTAGAAAATGGGATAATTTGGGGCATTTTAAACTTTTTGGGCAAGGTCTGGCCCAACAGTTTAGGTGTGAAAGGTGACTTCACGTAGGGATCGGTCACTGGAATAGGTTCGGCCAGTTCACCTTGGGGGCCTACCTTCTCTCTACTTATCTCCTCCATCACCTTTCTTACCAAGGACTCCACATCTCTATCCTTGTCATCAGTGCTCCTTTTCTCCTTATGACACGGATTCCCTCGCCCAAATGCCTCGCATTCCCTTCTCTGCCTCTGCTCTAACAGTATCCTTATGTCATCCGAAGTGGGCTGGTGTTCTCAGGTATCTCTTGGACGCCATCTGAGCTCTGGGAAACCCTCATAGACTCGGGGTGAAGTCTTTCTCGAGCCACAGGAGGCATGAATGCATCTTTAGCCCCCACTCCCCTCGAGTGGGGTTCCTCTACAGCCTTGTTTTTTCTTTTTTCTGCTGCTGTATACCTTCTGGTCCGGGGTTGCCTCTCGACTTCTTCCTCAATCCTCAACATGGCTTCTGGTCGAGGGAAGCTACTCTCCACCGTCTCGTCCGATATCCTCGCATCCTTCGCATTGGCCTGTTTCATCTTTTTTATTTCGAACACTTCTTTAGCCAATGCTTGTAACTGTCGATCTTTCTCTGCATGCCGCTGTTCACTGTCTTGAAGCATCTGTAACAACCGTGTCATTTTTTTAGTTTCCCTTGTATGGCCCATTCCACGCATGCACCTCAGCAGCATTTGATCGGGGGCTTCCATGCTTCAGAATTTCATACAGGGAACTATCAGTCCCTTCTGCAACAACAGCAGCTCCCACAGAGCCTCCCTCTGTGCTTTTACGTTCAAATACATACCTCCTGGTTGAATATCCCCTGACATTGGTCATTTTTTTTGAAAATGATTTGTTAGCTGACTTTTTGTTCGATTCCCACAGACAACGTCAAATATTGATGCCAGACGTTGGTGTTGTCCTCAAACTCAAGTACCAACTGGTCTTCTCTTCTCGTCCTTAACCTAGGTCTGTAAAACACTGGACACCTCAGGGGTAAAGCCGGTTTTCTGACGAAAATCCTTTGATACTTAAGTTAGAGAGGGTTTTACTTTGTGTGTGAAAGAGGTGTGCATGCAAACAAGCATGAAAACATGAAAAGCATGAAAGGCATAGAACGTTCTATCCTCTAAAAAAAATTCCCAATGTCACTGAAAAGTCCATGAATATCTTAAAGTGTGTGTCTATAAAAAAGTGTGTTTGAACATTAGAATGTCTGAGAATGTAATCGAATGTACCTCCCTCAATTTTTGGATGCTGTAAATTGGAAGCATAGAAGTCCTTAACTTTGTACACATGTTATTGCATGGCTGACGTACCCATGATGACCTGCTATAGAAATCAGAGGACGTGGGGAACTGTGATACTGTTCCTATCACGTCAACCCTGAGACCTCGAATGCAAGTCCCTCTGAGTGAAGCTTCCAATTCTCCCGAGAATAAAATCCCCTAGTCCTCGGGAGGCCCTTATGCAGCTGGCTATGATTCTGATGACATTAGAATGTAGTATTACGGAGACCTGTATACCCCAAATGCTCGCGAATCCCTGTCATTTTAGGTGGATCATATCAATCCGACCCCTTGAGCCCGGGTTCAAAAGTCTGTTGTTGAAGACCTTTTACCCGAGTGCGGATCAATCAAAAATACCTTAAAGGAGACTTTCTGACCAGTGGCCTTTTGCAGAGTATCCGAGGCAGTCTCCATTATCTTCTGTGTGGTGTAGATGGCTTCTCGGAACGACATCGTATCAAAGGGTACACTAGGGGACAATATGCCTATATGGTGGGCCTGGATAAGAACATGGAGATGAGCCTGGACCCGTGGGCTAGGCCTCAATAAAATACCCAAACAAACCTAATCAAATATAAAATCAAGTCCCTCAGAAAAATATGAACTCAAAGCTTAGTCATCGCAAAAAGCAACTACAGCACTCCTTCAATTGTTCCTTCCTAAAAAGTAGTCCTATGATCAATTTCTTGAAAAATAGCAACAAGTTCATTATATTATATTGATAGAGGTTGACCACTCTATGTTGTAGAAAGAGGATCTCTAATTTAGTTCAAAGAGACAAGTTTCATTTGATCTATCATAAAAAGTTTGTGATATAACCTCCCATATCTCCTTTGCTATTGGAAGACGGATGAAACATTGCATGAGTGATGGACTCATTGAATCAATAAGCTAACTCTTTACTCTTTGATTTTTGGTAATACATGTCGCAAGATTAGAATCTTGGGGTACCTTTTTTTTTTGCTTTTCTAATAAGATATCTAGCCTTGTTGTGAGTGCCAAAGCCATCTCTATGAGTTGAAGCTGTAATGGATAATTGGTTTCATCCAATACTACACTGGTAGAAAACGTAGAACTATCTTGCTGGATAATAATATTTTGTAGTGGATTGTTGTTTGGGTTATTTGGTACGACTAGAATAATTGAATCTGAATCTATCATTTTGTTTTAGATTGATGAGAAAAATTATGACGGTGATTTCGGGTATAAGTTTCAGAATACGATATGGAATGTTGGTTCGACAATCCCTTTTTGGAATCAGAAATGTTTTGATACTATATCAAATATTGGTATTTCAGAATAATTTTTTGATCGATAATTTCTCACTCCTATTTGGAGTCAATATATAGATACAGACTATAAAGATTTTAATATAAAACAAAGAATTATCTCATATTCTAAAGGGTATCCTATATTCAATCTTATCACTAGAATTATGAAATTAATCTCTATCGCATAGACCGTTGTTATCGACATGAAGCACCCCCAAATGCCTGGTTCCAGAGCTAACCTCAAAATGTTTCCACGATATCCATTTGGTTTTAGCTGCCTCAGTCTCATCAAGAAAATGACTCAAATCCTTGGCTATTTGTAAAGGGTTAGCCAAAATTCTTCTTGACTGTTGTAAACTTCCATATAAAGTGGCAAACGGGCTGGGTCGGCCCGGCATGGCCCATGAAAATAAGGCCTTCACGGGCTAACGTACCATGCCGGACCGGGCCCGATAAAAAAATTAAAGGCCCGGTATGGCTCATGAAGCACGGCTCAAAAGGGCCGTGCCGTGTCGTGTCCGCTGTCCTTACCGTGCCATACCTACGGGCCAAAATATTAATTTAATAATATATTATTATTATTTTAATAATATTTTATTATTATTTTTATTATTTTAATAATCGGATCTGGCTTGACACGACCCATCACAGGCTTGTGTCGGGCCAGGCCCTTCACGGGTTCGTGTTGAGTCCGGCCCGTGGACTTAATCCCTCGAACCGGCACGATCCTTTTAACAAACCAAACCGTACTGAACTTTTACTGTTCATAAATCGAGCCCATATCGAACCGGACCGATCCGACCCATTTGCCATCTCTACTTTCACAGGTAAACTAAAAGCCTTTTCAAACATCTACCCCTCAAGCTAGCATACCTCGTATTGGGTTTAGCAATTATAAGAGTTCAATATGCTTTTACACTTACACGAGATAGTACCTGTTAATTCATTTTCCTTCTAAGTAACACGTTCCTTTTCCCACCTTAAAGAAGAAATTAACCTTAATTAAGAAATTAAATTTTCGAGACTACTATAATACGAACACCTCCCCCCGTTCTTTACAAAAATCAAAAAGATTTTGCGCAGATCCTTCTTAATATGCATAATTATCTTTCAAAATTTATTAACTGGTTTATATGAATAATGATATCAATTAAAATGATTTGATTGCCACAATTAGTCAAAATTTTTAAAAGTTAATATGCAATTATATTATTTTAAATTATATTCAGTTTTAGACTTAAATTTTTTTTTTATGAATAGAGAATTTGTAATACATTTTCAATTTGAGTGAAAGTGCAAGTTTTTTTTTCTTTAATAATTTTATTCGGTGTGTCTCACAATATGGCATAATGGAATATATTAGTGCCCTATTTCTAGAGTATATATAAGGACCATGTACACTTGATATACAGTCAAGGCTCTAGAATATTTTCTGAGCCAATTAAGTTTAGGAAATTAAAATTATGTTTTTTAATAAGCAGTTGGGAAAAGGACAATCTACCACTCGTATAATATCCTTTAATGACCTAAGCGATTAAGTCATTGCGTAATATTTACAGGATTTGAAAATATGGAAGCTATGGATTAGGTTCTTACTTTGTTGCCGGTTATTTGTTTACTAGAATACTCAATGATAGTGGGTATCGACCTTCGTAGACACAATTTCTCAATTGATTTTTGTTTAAGCAAAAATTAACAACTGGCCCTACCTCGTAAAAGCAAATAAAGCTTTCACTGTCAAGCCACCTCTCATGCGTGGAATACAATTGTTTGAAAACTTCAGAATGAGTATGTACAAACTTTTTTCTCCTTTCCATCTGATCTGTACTAACTCTTCTTTAAAATATAGCAATATTTAATAATGAATGCAGCCTTCGAAGAACGTACTTGTGTAATTTATTTGAAAACTTTATTTGTCTGGTCACCCACCCGAATTTAAAATCTGGGACTAACAATATGGAAATTATGAAAATAATTATTTTCAACAGAGTAGTTATGAAGGTTAAATGCTCATTTAATTCTATGGTGTAGTTTAGAAGACGGCTTGCCTTCGATGTAATTCACAAGTCTACAGCTCGCCTATAGTATAGTTTAGTGTGACCTCTTTTAATTTGATTTGCAGCTTATTTGTGCATTTGAGAGTGCGGGGTGAGTTTCTACTACTACTAATAATAATAAACACAGGGATTGCTCCACTGGACTTTCCATCTTAGTCTCAAAAACGAAAATCATATATTTAGTTAATTATTAATTAACAATTTTAAAATCATGTGCTCAACCACTTTTTTCTTCAAGAATGGGAAAATAATTATTATTTTATCTACTTTAAATCATAGACTCTTACAAATAAAATAGAAATTAATTTTTAAATCTTAAAAAGTAGCAATTAATATATATTTAATCTTCCTTATCTACATTTAATTTTCTTCATATTCTTGAGACTAATTTTTGTTTCACTAATACTTTTTTGATTCCGTAGTTAAAATAATTTTTTAAGTGGGTATTTTAAAACCCTTAAGCTTCTTTCTCTTCTCTATTTTATATTTAAAAATTTTATACATAGATGGATAGATGTAGATATAGATATATTTTTTTTGAAATAATTTTTTTGTTCTACTATTGAATCTTGTGGACCAATATAAAAAATTTAGTCCAGCCGAATATAAATTTCTCTAAGAGCATTATATATTATTAGATTATTTGTATATCTTTTGTTTTTTACTCAAATTTTCTCTTATTTCTATAAAATATAAAATATGTGAAATATTATTTAATAAATTTGTATAAAAATAGATGGAGAGTTTGTATCCTAATATTATTAGTATATTAATTAGTTTACCACCTAATTATCCACAATGTTTCCACGTTTCAATGCATAATTTACTGGATATATATGGATAACGGTAAGTTAATTTAAAAAAACAAAAATAAAAATAAAGTTATCTTCAAATATATCTATGATATTTTCGTCAACTAAGACTAGCTACTGCATTATAAAAAGGGGTAAGTATTGAATCCAGAATAGATTTGGTGTGGCCAATTTCAAGTCTTCCCGTATGTTCGATTCAATTGAAAATTTGCACAAACTTATAGTCCGGTACAAACGAGATCGTGACCAAAAATAGTTAATTGGCAACTTAATTAAAGTAAATAATAAATAAAATTATCAGAAATTTATCTTGAGAAACACTTGCTCTTTGTTAATTGGCAGTGCTCCTTGTCTATTTTTTTTAAAAATATTAAATTAGTACAAGGCAAACTAGGACTTTCCTATTTTAATTTGTGTATAATTTAAATTTATAAATCACTCGTATAAATATAAAATATCTATAATTATAAGATTATTGGAAGTTGGATAAACGAACAATCCCAAGTTTCAAACATGTTGTTGATAACAGAAGGAGATTAATAAATTAATAATTGATCGATGCATGTATCTATCATCTTTTAAAAAAAAATTCACAAGTAATTAACGAAGACTTGGTAAGTCTTCACCTGCTTTCTACGACTAAGACAAAAAATGTGCAGAACAGTTCAAGGAATCCCATCTATAAATATTCTAGTTTCCCAGCATGATTTCTCAACATTTAAAACAAAACAACTACACTTAATTGAAAAGAGATCGAAACAGCCTAATAGTCACCATGAAAGGTGTTCACTTTCTTTTAGGTTTTGCTCTCTTGGCTTTGGCTTCTTCATTGGCCTATGCCTATGACCCTAGCCCTCTTCAAGATATCTGTGTAGCCATCGATGACCTCAAGAATGGAGGTAAGTATATGTGCTCTCTGTCTCTATCAATATTATTGCAAATTTCTACTAGCTGTTAAGTATCAATATTATGATTCTTGCTGATAAATAGAGTCGTAAATGTCAATACATTTTTATATTTGATTTGGTGCAGTGTTTGTGAATGGGAAGTTCTGCAAGGACCCCAAGCATGCCAAACCAGAAGATTTCTTCTATTCGGGACTTGACAAGCCTGGAAACACCAATAATCTAGTTGGTTCATTTGTCACTCCAGTGGCTGTTGATCAAATTCCAGGACTCAACACTCTTGGAATATCTGCAGTCCGTATTGACTATGCACCATATGGACAAAACCCACCTCATACTCACCCACGTGGTACTGAAATTTTAGTAGTCCTGGAAGGAACTCTTTACGTTGGTTTTGTAACATCAAACCAGCTCAATAATACGCTCATTGCCAAAGTTCTGTACAAGGGAGACGTATTTGTGTTTCCAATTGGTCTCATTCACTTTCAATTTAACATTGGAAAAACAAATGCAGTTGCCTTTGCTGGGCTAAGCAGCCAGAACCCTGGTGTCATTACAATCGCAAACTCGATCTTCGGAGCCAAACCACCCATCAATCCTGATTTTCTGGCTAAAGCATTCCAGCTGGATGAAAATGTGGTGAAATCTCTTCAAGCTAAATTCTGGTCTAGCAATTAGTAGAACAAATGAACTTGTACTAGTGCCCTCTTTGGAGGGATTTATTGTTTTTGCTTGATGTTTGGCAATTGGCATTGTTATCATATACCAACGCATGGAATAAAGAATTTTCTATTATCAACCTGTCTCTCCGTTTTGACTATATCCATTGTTATTGTTCTGAGACTGTTAAGTCTCCGTCTCTAGAACTCTCTCATCACACGCATGCACCCACTTTTGGAAAAAAATAAAAATCTGCAATATTAACGAAATTTCAAAGCTCTTGTTACTCTTCTTTCTTAAGATAATACTTTAGCGGTCACATCCCATCGTCTCGTTCAAGTCATATGTAGCTTAGCTATTAATTTAGAAACCAACCGTTTAATTCATCAAAATGGCCGGTAATTAATTGGTTATCTCTCACTACATGATTTTGTTCAATCTGGTCAAAATCAGTTGGCTCTCACTGCCCCATACAAAATCAGCCGGCTAACGAATCATCAGACGCAATAATACTAAGGAATTTTTTTTTTTTCATTTATTTTAACAAATTATGATCATTAAGTATGTTTAATTTATTTATTTACATTATTACTATTATAAAAATTTAATATTTTATTTTTTTAAATATATGTTTGTTTATTATGATATTGCATAATTTTAAAAAAAATTGATAAAATAAGGTAGCACAATTATTTTTTAATATTTTATTAATTTAATTTTTTAAGATATCATAAAATTAATATATAGTTACTTTTTATATAATAACTATAATAAAATTCAAAATTTTTATTTATTTAATATTTAAAATTTATAAAAGATATAAAGATAAAAGTATTGAATTTTAAATATTTTTATTTTAAAAAATAAATATCTTATTGCTTATATTCAAATTTCAAACAAAAATATAACATGTCATTCAAAATCAGACTTTCATTAAAATTGGAAAAAAATTATTTTGGCTTAAAAAATAAACAATAGCTAAGTAATTAACTGCAATGGTAATTCACTAACAATTTCTTGGATGCTGAATGCAATTTGGATTATAGAAGGACTTCTCGTGTTTTATTAATTAAAAAAATTTTGATGTCAGTCAATCCTGCTGCATGAGAAGAGGAATCTTTCAAAATATACTGTAAATTTTTCCACGAGGTTTCTGGACAATCGAAAGGGAGAATGACATTTACTACTTATGATTTGGGAGAAAGAACTTTCCAGCCTGTTTCGCCAGTTTTTTTTTTACTTTTTTTAATTTAAAAGTTGAAAAGAAATTCTTATATAAAATAAGAGTTTAAAAATTTAAAATGAAACTGTTTGATAAATTTTTTATAAAAAATTTTTTGTTTACTATTTTTTATGAATAAGTTATTTGATATAATAATTTAAATAAGCTTAACTTTTAATTAAAGAGTAAAAATGACTTAAAAATTTTATAATATTCTAAAAAACTGGAGTTTACAAAAAAAAAAAGAGAAGTAAAAACTTCTTTTTATAACTTTTTTTGTATAACTTATTTGTTGATATATATCCATTAAAAAAAAGTTACTTATTTTTTTAAGAACTTATGAAAATTGATGTTTGGCTTAACTTTTTCTTATAAGGAGAAGATAAGCTG
This sequence comes from Trichilia minutiflora, assembly GCA_035590515.1. NCBI lineage: Eukaryota > Viridiplantae > Streptophyta > Magnoliopsida > Sapindales > Meliaceae > Trichilia > Trichilia minutiflora. Next base: position 18,475 of record JAVXUL010106624.1, read on the forward strand.
AAAAAAAACTCAACCAAACAAACGTTTAATCTAATAACTTTTCAAATGGGATACTTATGCCCTTGAATTTTGAAATATTGACACTTTTCCTTGATATTAAGACAAATAGCAGTGAACATCCCAGTCATTAATACACTTCATTTATAAACAAATAAACCCAATAATTGCCCCATAAATTTTTATAATTTGGATTACCTTGTTAAATTTTACACATCAATCTTCTTAATAATTGCACATATTTTAATACACTTTTAATTTTATACAAATAAACCCAATAATTACCACATAAATCTTAATAATTTACATTACCTTATTAAATTTTAAATATACTGTGAAAAGAAATCAATAATCTGATTCTTATTATTAAATTAAATGATTTACAACCCTATATATACAAAGGAATCCTA
>JAVXUL010106634.1:0-18880 GCA_035590515.1 Trichilia minutiflora
GAGAGTTAATCATACTTTAAGTGTAAAATGATAAATTTAACTCTTAATACACATACACTTTTATGTACTCATCAGTGGTGACTCTAGCAGTTATTAAAAAATTAAAGTATATTTCTATCTTGACTCACACCAGGTTAATTCGAGTCCACTAGGATTTAACTAAACCTTTTATGTCTTATATTGAATCTTTTTGAGATTTATAATTTTACTTTGTAATTTTAAAGTTTTGTATAATTATAATCTAGAGTTTTTCTTTGATTATTGAAGTTATGCAAATGGTTTATAAAATTCATTATTATTATTCACCTTATATATATATATATATATATATATATATATATATATATATGATGGATTATAAATTATTTTTAGTTGTTTTAAAGTGCAAGTGATTAAATTGAGACTTTATGAAGTTTGGGCGATTTGAAAAGAAATATTGGGAGTGTTTTAAATGTTTTGTTGTGAAAATAGGTTTCTTAAAAATCTTATCAAATTTTTATATATATTCTTAGAGATAATAGAGTATATATTAGAAATTTATGACGATTGTCACGTGTAGATCCCATGAATTAAGGCGTGACACATAATATATGTTGCAAATTTTTTTAATTATAGTGATCACTTTTATTATTGGTTAATTTTAAAATAAATATGTACATAGTTAGAAGTAATTGGATGAGAGTAGGAATTGTCTATTATATGCCCCATCTTTTTTTTTGTTCTATAAGCTAAAGAGTATTAGAATGCAGTAGAAAATAGTAATATAAATCTAAAGGTTATCTTCTATTGAGGCGTAAAATGGTGTAAGTAATTGGATTTTCACGAACTTAAATTGGGTAGGCCGATCTTCAGAGCCCAACTTGGAAGACTACCCTCCAAGTCCTGTAAGATAATAACACAATTAAAGTGACGTCGGATATATTTTTTAACAGGAAAACTCTGATGCATAAGTCAGCGAAAAGGTGCAAGAAAAAAGAGAAAAAAGAGAAAATAAAAGTTTTTTTGTTGACCTTTTATCTTTTGTGTATGTAGAGAGAGCGAGATGTCCGAAAGTCCAAAATTCCTCTCTATTGCTCACTTTCATTTTTTCCCTTTATGCTTCATTATCACCTTTCTGTAATATTACTTTTCATCAGAGAATGGGAATGATAGAATCTCATTGCCTTCGAATAGTATGTTAGTCGCATTTCATTAATGCTCACATCATGTCAGATCTCAGAGTTATAAGGTTTGTCACTATTGCGCCACCTAAAGTTGATAAATGATGGGACAGATAGATCCCAATGATAAGGCAATTCTCTTGGTCATAAATTTTCCTGTGTCTTTTAACCATTCCTATTTTTAAGTACTGCAGATGCATGCGATTTAAGTACTACAGATGGAAGAAACACTTCGGAGTAAGCTAGAATTAGGGGCCCTAACGAAGCAAACTGGTACCCCTTTAACTATCACTGAGGCGGACATGTATGCCTACAGGCAGACATTGGAGATCCTTGATAGTGTGAAGCTTCGGTTGTCGAAGTCAACAAAAATTTTGAGCGTTCTTGCACCAGGGGAGGTGGCCCTGACGAGGAGCATCTTCTGTTGGGGACCCAATTCCCCCTTCAACGATATTTTGTCAGGATGTTTGAGGCTCTCAGAATCCTTTCCTACCAGCTTACTCTCAACGGTTAGAGGCTCCTGGGTGGCCTCTTTGTGTTGAAGGTCGACGCAGGTAGCCTTGCCCCCACCTCGGATGAGATGTTACATCTGTACAGTCTCAAGAAGAATCCCAGTCAGTACCTGGGATGGTATTACTTGTAGATACACCAAGGGTACCAGTCTAAGGTGAAAGGGAACCCTTCCTGCTACAAAGATTAGAAGAACCTATAGTTCATTGCCAATGGGACTAGGTTGAGATCTTTGAGGGTTCTATTCCCTCCTTCTTCCAAGAAATACATATATGAACCTTTTGCTGTATTTATGAATGGCTTTGTCTGCAATGTTATTGATCGCATATTTCTTGTGCAGATGTGGGGAGGGAACAACCCAACGTCCCCGATAATATCGCAGATAAGCTGTTATTGTTGCCCGTCCTAGACGTCAAAATCCTCCTGAGTATGGAAAGCCTAGTAAGATCAGGTCTGGTGGCCAGCGTAATGAGTAGGATTGAATTCTCCAAGATAAAGGCACAAATAAATAAAGGTAATTTTCTTTCAACCAGTCCTTAAATGATTATTTTATTAAATTATTCTGACTATGACTTTTACTTTATGTAACAATAGGGATCGGAGGATCCTTAGCCGAAAAAAAGACAGAGAGCGATCGATATTTTAAAAGATCTACTCTCTAAAGGGGTACTCAAGGTAGCGACAACCGTTGATTCCCAGATCAAAGCCCTAATTACAAAGGGCCCAATGAAAGAGGCCTATAAAAAGGCACTCAAGAAGGGAGGATAGAAAATCGAACACCCAAAGGAGAAGGTGTCACAATCAAAGAATCGGGGAGAGTTCAAGAGAGATGTTCTCAGGGGGCGACCAAGCCCGGGCATAAGATAAAGGGAAGAAGCCCATAAAACCTAAGTAAGATGAGATAAGAAAAAAGAAGAAATTCGATCTTTCGCCCCCTTAATAATAAGCCAAAGGGCTAAGGCCCTAGACCATGAAGAGGGTGCATCAATCCCCTAAAGCTTGGGGTTAAAGGTATGAAGGCTACTGGATAGAGCCAAGAAGAGCAACAACAAGGTTAGGAGGAAGGCGGGGAGGTCCGGATAGTCGAGGGGATCTTCCTCAAGGACCTCTCTAAGGGAAATAAAAGAGACTTTAGAAATCTCCTTCCCCTGATAAATCACACTCAAAAAATGATTTCCTCTAAAAGATGGAAGGAATGGCTAGGATGAGTACAATGGAAGCCCTCGATTACATGAGCATTTAAGCACACACAGTAAATTTCACCTGCACTTAACTCAATGATTTTCATGTTGATAATTAACTTGTAGTACTAACATATATGTTTTATCCCTGGCCAGAATACGTACATACTGGATCTGTTCAAGGAGGATCTGTAAGAGGAAATGGCTACCCTGGGGTAGGCTTTTGAGATGGTGAAAAAGATGGAGAAGAGACCTAAGAAGAGAATTACAGAGGCGCGGGAGGGAGCAGCTAAAGAAAAGATGGAGCTTGTGGCCAGAGTCTCGGTCCTTAAAGCGGAGAGATCTCAGTGGGTTGCTAAAAGAGAAGCATTGGAGTGAAGAATTTTTATTGCTGAGACTAAAGCCCAGACTCTAACAACTACAAATGAAGAATTGGAGAAGGTAAGGCTGAGGATTTCTGGTCAACACAATAAACTGACCGACCTGTACCAATCTCTTAAGGCAGAAGATGATAGGTTGAAAGAACAACTATCAGCGACTTTAACAGACATGTTAGCGCAGAAGAAAGATACAATCAACTGTCGATCGAACATAACTCTTTGGGGGACTAATATAAAGAGGTTCATAGGTCCTTGGAGAAACCAAAGAAGGAAATAGAGGAGGTCCCAGCCCAACTAGAGTCCCACTACGATAAAGGGATCAATAAAGGTATGGACCTGATCAGTTGTCTTTTTCTCTAAGTATATCTAAAGAGGGACCTGAGTTGGTTGTTCGACCCGCTAGGTTATGAAGCTCTAAGGACCTTACAGACACAGCCTGTCAATTCTCCTCCCGAGGCCTCCATCCATGCCATTAACACGGCTATTGATGAGGAGAGATAAAGGACTGAAGAGCGCCCCGATGTTACCATAGCAATTAAACTCTTTGAAGTAATTACTGCAAGCACCGAATCACACAACTTTTAAGCTCTAGCGTATAACGAAGAAATCTTGCCTGTCCCTCGATCCTACGATTCATTGGTAAAAGTATCCTTCTTCGATGAGGATAATCTTAAAGATTTGTAATTTCACCAGTATATTTGTACACTTAATACAATTTTTTATACACATTATTCTTTGTAAGCTCATGTCATCTTTTTACATACTAACACGAATGTAATAATGTAACAATTCTTTGATACTAAATTTGTAAATATTGATACTCCTGTAATAATTCTTTATACACTTACTTTCTTCTTGTTCATTCTTGTCTATCTCTATTTTGACTCTTAATTATGATTCCTCTAATATCTGATAACAACAATCTTATAATCGAGCATTTAGTAATATTTGATAATTCTTTCAACATTTGACTATCATTATAACATCAAATAATTAACCTTATTACGTGCAAACTATCTCATAATCAAATATCTCAAGATTAGGACCAAATTTGGGGGAGGGCTACTTAAGGTCTTCGCCTAAGGCAAGGATTCCATCCTTTACCCAGTATACCTAGGGAAAAATATCAGTAAGACAAATACTTCGATTAGGGGGAATGTTATTCCCAACCTTCATCCCCAAAAACTAAAGCTCTGCAAGAACAGTGGAGGTATTTAGTTAGGGGATCAATCCCCATTTCTTCTTGTCTATTGCAGATACAAGCACCTAATGCGTAGATCAGGGCTTAAGCTCGATTAGTGTAAGGTATTTTTGAGTGAAGGTTCGTTTCTAGCTGACTACCACACTAGGAGAAAGTAACGAAGATACTTATGGGCATAGCTCTGTTCTTTCTCGTCCGTTCTAATACAATCACTTGATGGAAAGTTAGAGCTTCAGCTCGACTAGTGTAAGGTATTTTCGAACGAGAGTCCATCTTGGCTGACCATTACACTAAGAAAAAGTAACGGAGGTACTTAAGGGTATGGGTCTGTTCTTTTCTATCCGTTACAAATACAATCATCTGACGTGAAGGTCAGGGCTTAGGTTCAACTAATATAAAGTATTTTTGGGCGAAGGTATATTCCCGACTGACCTCCACACTAAGAGAAAGGAATGAAGGTACTCAGGGACATAACCTTGTTTCTTTCCATCCGCTACAAATACAATCACTCGACGCAAGAGTTAGAACTTAAGCTTGACTAGTATAAGTCTTCTTAAGAGAAAGTCTATTCCTGAACGACCATTACACTAGGAGAAGGTAAAGGAGATACTCAGGGATATGGCCTTGTTCCTTCCCATCTGTTTTAAACTCAATCACCTTATATGAGGTCAAAGCTTTAATTTTATAGTAAAAGAGAAGAATAAGAGAGATACAGAGTAATAATGTCAATTTATTTTTATTTCAAGTAATACGACAGTTATAAATGACCATTTTGACAAATTTTTACAAACTCGGATACCTTGAAGAGAAAACTTGTCTCATGGATAATACTTTTTAAGCATTTTTATATTCTAAGCTTTCTTTATGATACTACCATCTGGTCTAGACAATTTAGATACTCCTAGTCTCACTGCTCGAATCATTTGGTAAGGACATTTTCAATTAGGACCTAAGGCTCCTTTAGTAGACACCCTAGTATTAAGGGTAATTCTTCTGAGTACTAAGTCCCCTTCCCTAAAGGATCAAGGCTTTATCTTCTTATTATATGCTCAAGACACCTTCTATTGATACGTGACCATCTTTATCAAGGTGCGATCTCTTGTTTTTCTCGTAAGTCGAGCTCAAGATGTATGACTTCCTAATTCTCTTCTTCATCAAAATGAAGAGTATGAAAAGTTAAAGTGTCCATTTCGACAGGGATTACCATCTCAAACCCATAAATTAGCAGATACGAGGTCTCCCTTATAGTGGTCTTGGCTATTATCTAGTATACCCACAAGACTTTCAGAAGTTCATCTGCCTAAGCACCCTTTTGTTCCACCAACTTCTTTTTCAACAGCTTCTTGATTGTTTTGTTGGCAGCTTCAACTTGCCTATTTACTTTGGGGTGGACAGGAGACACAAACCTCAAGTTAATATTTCAGTTGCAGCAAAGTCCTCAAGCCCCATGTTGTCGAACTGTTTTTCATTATCAGCTATGAGCGTGTTGTAGACACCATGTCTATAGAGGATATTCTTTCGGATAAAGATAATGATGCTTTTCTTTGTGATCTTGGATAAAGGCTCCGTCTCTACTCATTTAGTAAAATAATCAATGATCATAATAGCATATTTCGCTTAGGCACTGGCCATCGAAAAAAACCCTATCAAATCTAGCCCTCATTATGCAAATGGCCATGGGTTCAACAAAGTCGTCAGATTTTTTGAAGGTTGCTGCAAAACATCCCCGTGGATTTGACAGGCATGACATCTGCTAATTAAGTCATGGGCATCCTGTCTTATTATTGGCCAAAAATACCCTTACCTCAATACTCGATACCAAATTTCTACTGTCACTATGGTTCTTACAAGATCCCTGGTGTATTTTTTTCAGCACCTTCTCTATCTCACGAGGCCTAACATATCTCAAATAAGGGATACTAACTCATCGCTTGTAAAGAGTATCTTCTATCACTGCGAACTTGACTGCCTTTCTCCTTATCTGAAAGTTTTATTTTTGTTTAAAGGTAGTATACCATCCTTGATGTACTTGTGAATCAGGTCCATCTAGGTACACGGTTCCTTATGAGCAAACCTTATTTCATCGCTCAGGGATATTTCAATGCTCTTGTATACTAAGCTTTCTATCAGGACTGCCTTTGGGAAGTTTTTGGTGAGGGTTAAAGTAAGTTTGGACAAAGCATTGGCTCGAAGGTTCTTGAATTGAGAAATTCTTCGCACTCCACCCTATCAAACTAGTCGATCAATTAAAAAGTTTTCGTAAGGTAAGCCTTTGTGTTTTCTTCTTGATCCTAGTACTCCCATTTATTTGTTTTATCAAGAGCTGCAAGTCAGTTCTTACTAAGAGGGTTCGTACCCAGATTTTCTTTATTGTCTTTAATTTTGTTAATAAAACTTCATATTTAGCCTCATTGTTAGGTGTAGAAAAATTAAATCTAAAGACATACATAACCTCGTTCCCTTTTAGGACAATTAAAACAACACTAACTCCACCGTTGCTGGTATTTGCGAACCCATCAATCAATAAATGCCAAGGCGCTAGGAAACTTTTTGAACTGGGCTGATCCACCTTCATCATTTTTGATTAGTTCATCAAGGGTCATAAAACCATAAGAGTTTTTGACACCGTTAACTCGATAATAAAATTAGCAAGTGCTTGTCCTTTGATCTTTTACATGATCAAATTTCAATGTCAAACTCACTGACTTCAACTGATCATTTGACAAGTCTCCCTGACAAATCAGGGCGGTGTAATATATGCCATAGCAATTGATCTGTGAGCACTACAATAAGATGGGATTGAAAATAAGGCCGTAACTTTTTGACTACAATCATGAGAGTTAAGGCCAATTTTTCAAACACCGATAGTAAGTCTCAGTATCCAACAGTGCCTTGCTATTATAGTAGATGGGCCTTTGAACCTTTTGGGGGTCTTCATTCACTAGCACTGAGTTAATCGCATGTTCATTAACCGTAAGATAGAGATATAGAGTCTTCTTTGGCAAGGGGCTGATCAACTGTGGGGTGGAGGCCAAATAATTCTTAAGCTACTAAAATGAGCTCTTGCACTCCTCGTTGCACTTCATGCCCTTACCTTTTCTCATAGCCCTAAAAAAAGAAAAACATTTGTTAATGAATTTTAAGATGAAATGGCTTAGGACTACCAATTTCTCGATCAAGCTCTATAACTTTTTTAGGGTTCTAACAGTCCTCAAGTCCATTATAGCTTGAATATTCTACGGGTTAGCTTTGATATCCCTTTTGCTAACCATAAACCCTAAGAACTTTCTTGACCTGATCCCAAAGGCACATTTCTTTGGGTTTAACCTTAGCTTGTACTTTTAGAACAGGGAGAATGCCTGCTTCAGGTGGTGGGTATAGTTTATGGCGTTCGCAGACTTAGTGATCATATCATCAATATAGACCTCTAAGGAATTCTCTATCAAAGGTTTAAACACCTTATTTACTAATCTCTGAAAGGTAGCCCCAGTGTTCTTCAAGTCAAAAGACATAACTTTGTAATGATACAAGCCCTGATTTATGATAAGTGCCTTTTGTCTTGGTTGAAAAGATGCATTATTATCTTTTTATACCCCCAAAAGGCATCTATAAAGCTTAGTAACTTATACCTAATAATTGAATCAATCAATTGATCAGTCAAAAATAGGAAAAAACTATCTTTGGGGCAAGCTTTGTTAAGGTCTATGAAATCGACACACATTCGCCAGCTTCCATTAGCCTTTTTAACCATTATCATGTTGGCTAACCAATCGAGGTACTTAGTTTCCCTGATGAATCCCGCGTCAAGTAGCTTATCTACTTTTGTTCGGATAGCCTACTATCTCTTTGCGTTGAAGACTCTCTTCTTCTATTACACCAGTATGTATACGAGATTAACCGTCGGTTAATGAGTTATAATGCCCACATCTATACCTAGCATGTCCCTATAACTCCTAGAAAACATATCCATGTTTCTCCTTAGAGTTAATATCAAGTTTTGTCTCTGGTCAGGGATTAATTGACTACCAACCTGAAGGATTTATTCGAGTATCGTTTGTCTAATATCACCATTTCTAATACTTTCACTGGTTCAATCATTGGGTCCTAGGGCATGACTTTACTCTCAGTGTTATTACTTATGAAAGTTAAGGCTTGTAACCCTTTAGTAACTGTCTCCCCTTCAGCTTTGGGAGTCTAGTCCTTGGTCTTATTGATAAGTATCTTCATAGGTCTCTTGTTAATGTAGTATGTTTTTCTAGAGGAGATTATAAAGTAAGAGCTCACTTCACTCTGATTGCCCCTGATAATAATGATCCCTTCATCAACTTTGAATTTTAGCTTAAGGTAATGCACGCTCTCCATCGCCTTGATATTTTGAAGAAAAGGCCTTCTCATGATGATTGAATAGGATATCTTCAGGTCCACTACCTGAAAGAGTACTATAATCATTTTTTGGTAGGGTTTATCACTCATAATCATAGGCAGTTGTACTGATTCCATAAGGATGATACAAGAATCCCCAAATTCCTATAACGCGGAGTCAGCTTGGATAACTCTAGATCCTCTATCCCTAGTGAATCTAGGGTGTCCTTGAATATGATATCTATCGAACTGTCTGTATTGATCAAGATCCAACTGATCTATTTGGACGCAATTCCCATAGCTACCATCATTATGTTATCATACGGATAATGACCCCAATCTCATATTCATCGATGAACATAATTGAGATGGATGTTACTCTCGATCTCTTATCGACTTGTATATTTATCATATAGACGTTCAATGAGTGATTCGATAGAGAGTAGTGTACATAATTCTTGTGAGCATTATTAGAATATCCGTCAAAGTTGGGCCCCCTAAGATAACCAAAGTGTCCTGTTGAAGTCCAGGTTATCTCTTTTTTTAAAGTCCTATTATGATCAGTACAGGATTCTACAATATAATTTATAAGGTAGTTATTTCTTATTAGTATCTGGATCTAATCCCACAAGTCCTCACACTGATCAGTCGTATGGTCATGTTTTTTTATGAAATTCGCAGAATTTGTCCCTGGTTCTCCTAACCACCTTAGTTTTCATGCTCTGAGGTTGGGATGCCAATAACCATCTTCTTTTGGCATCATCACAAACTTCTGACAGTATATCTCTCAAAGACATGAAATTACGGGTAGCCATTTGACCTACCCTTCTAGGATGCTCCCCTTTTGGCGAAAACCTCAAGCATCTATTATCTCTTCAGGGCTTAGGAGAAAATTTTCTTTAGCACCTATCTCTTCTCTCACCATCCCTTCGATTATTTCTAGGGTTCCTATAGTGGTTCTCCTTATCATTTCGTGATATATTTTGCTACTACTCCCTCTTAGCCATCATGGCATGACTCTTCTCCTTCATTCTCAGGAGTATTTCCTACTCTATCTCAATCTCATCAAGCAATTCAAATCTAGCAACCTCGTAAGTGTCCACCAACCATCGATGAATAGTCTACAAACCCTTTCTACCCTCAGACCTCTCTTTAAATCCTCCAATACCAAAGGGTGATGGTATGTCCCCAACTCCATAACCTCCTCGTGGTATCTCCTTATGAAGTTCTTTATTCATTTGGACCCTGATGCATTGACAACAAGTTACTTAAGTTTCGATTCATTACAATGGCTCCTCGAAACTCATTTTCAAAAATGTAACTGCTAGCTGACCAAAGCTACTGATGCTTGTTGATGGTAAATTCTTATACCAACATCTCGCTAGCCCCTCTAATGTCAATGAAAATGGCTAACACATTTGTAACTCTGTCAGGCCTTGAATCAACATCATCTTTCTGAATATATCTAGGTGTAAGGAAGGGTTCATCTTCGTAGTGTAAGGGACCAACTCTGGCATTTTAAACTCCTAGGAAAGCGTAATGCTAAAACCTCCTATGTATAAGGGGAAATGAACACAGACATAGGTATTTCTGGTCTTTAGCTTCTTTCCCTACTCAGTAACCTCTTTTAGTTTTCATCTCACATAACATCCTCCTTACACAATGCTCCAGCTTTCTCCTGCTAGTGGCTGCTGCTGCCTCCTTTTTCTAGCATGCTCTAACCCACACTTACTTATCACACCATACTCCATATTTACATTATCATGCCTACATTCATGCTCCTCATGAATCTTGAAAGGAGTATTGACATTTGGAAGCACATGAGGCTCCTTCACTAATCTTTTTATCATTTTATCCTTCCCCTTTTGTGCAGCGGTTATCTTGGGCTCTAATGCATGATTGTGCATTCCAACTAATCTTCGAGTCTCTCCTGCATTGCTATAGTAAGGAGCCTGGCTTTCTTGTTTCGTAGGGGGAATGACGTTCTTTCCTCCCTCTTACAAGCCATTTCTATCGCCATCCATCGTTTAATCTTCATGAACTCATTTTTCAACATATCTGCCTTGGTTGCCAAACATCTAGTCAGGTACTCATTGTCCAGCTTGGATCCTCCCACGAGGTATGGGATATTGTATCTCTCATGTGTTATGGTGTCACTCCATGTCAAAGGCTTTCTTCTACCACCTCGTGCGATGCTTCCACTAAAGGCAGAGCTTTCGGTCTACTATTTCCTAAAACTTCAACCTCCATCAAGTTTACACTTGGAAGATTTCAAGTATCTTCCAATCATAAAAGTGATTTCTTCTCCCTTTCCTCTTCGTTAGGTTATGTATTAATGGTTTTTCATCAATTTTTCACAGACGACGTTAGCTGTTGAGGTGTAAAATGGTGCAAGTGACTGGATCTTCACAAGCTTTGATTTGGTAGGCTGATCTCCTAAGCCCAACTCGCAAGACTATACCTCCCAGTCCTGCAAGATAATAACACACTTAAAGTGACATCAGGTTTATTTTTTGATGGAAAAACTCTGATACCTAAGTCAGCAAAAAAGTGTAGAAAAAAATAAAAAAGAGAGAAAATAAGAGTTTTTTTTATTGTTGACCTTTTGTTTTTTTCTGTGTGTAGAGAGAGAGATGTCCGAAAGTTTAAAAATCTTCCCCATGACTCACCTTTCTTTTTTCCTTTATATTTCACTGTCACCTTTTTATGATATGACTTTCTATCGGAGAATGAGAATGATAAGATATTCTTGCCTTCGAATAGTGTGCTAGTTGTATTTTATTAATGCTCGCATTATATCAGATCTCAGAGTTGTAAAACTTGTCACTGTCGTGCCGTCTAAAGTTGATAGGTGATGGGGCAGATAACTCCCAGTGGTAAGACAATTCCCTTGGTCACAGATTTCTTTATGTCTTCTAACCATTCTTATTTTTAAGTACTGTAGATGCATGCGAGTCAGAGATTTCAAAGAGTGTATAAGCTTCTTTTCTTGAACCGATGTAGATACTATTGAGTATTATATATCTCATAATACCCTGACGCAGATGTGATAGCATTCACATGAGGAGGAAGAGGCATCAAATCAGATTTTATTGTTTCAGAATCAGGGATATTACGTGTCAATGAAAAATTCCTCCAAATATTTAACCTCTTGTTTTTTTACCCGAATATCTTCGAAACATTATTAGGAGTCATTTAAATTTGATTGGGCTATTAAAATTTTTGGTAAAAAAGAGTAATCATAATTCAAACATAGAGTTTATGAGGATGTTATATCCTTATTTGATTATTTTCAATTTTTATAAGGTTTTATATAATATTGTTAGGAATATAAATTCTTTAAATAAATTGATGTATATAAATTGATGTAACAAATTAAAATTAATTAATAAAAATATAAAATTAATATAATTGATAACAATAATAGATTACATATCGAGTAATAAATTAGTATAATTTATAATAATAAATAATATGAATTAAGTGATTGTCAATTATATCATATTACATTAATTTGAACATATCAATTTGTATAAAAAAATTTATATTTTTAATATTATTCTATTTTGTATTTACTAACCACGTATAGGGTTTAAGTAATTTTGTAAATCTTATACCTGTGACATATTAATTTCTCAATTTTTTTTATTTGTTTTTAAACGTTGGGTTGAAATAACATTATGACTGTTTAAGTGTTCTAACAGATGTAGCAGAAGCCATTATCAAATTTGTCACAATCCATTAAAAACTTTTGTACTGACAACGTATTCTTAAAATTGTGACCCAAACTTTTTTCCTTTTAGTATCTTATTTTTCACTACAAATAGTTATTGATGGGATAGAATAACTTAATCGTACACGTCAGATTTTGATTAAATATACTAGTTTTGTTGATTCATAAGTCTGGTCGTATTTATTAAAGATTAACTGTAGATGTTATATAAGAACTTCAACCGAATTTATGAGATTGAGTTAGATCTAACACTTATCTAAAGGTCTTTTAGCTCAGGAGATGTGCGTTTGCGACTTCGTAGGGCTCTTAATGGAAGACCAATTTACTGTTTAAGATACTAAAGAATTTGAATAGGAGTTGATGTGCAGGAGCGGGTTAGGACTAGCAATGATCAGTTGAAAACACAATAGATAGGCGAGAAAGCTTGTGATGGCATTTAAGAAGTGTCACCAACCATTGGGATAAACAAAATATTAATTGACTGTAGCGTAGATGGTAAGAAAAACTTTAATCACTATATGCAAGTGTTTGAGAAAAATACCGAGAGCTTATCATGTGGCCGAAAATTGGCCGATATTACTTTATCCCATCGTGAAAGTAAGATATGTAATAAAAGTTTGATAAAAAATTATTTGTCACAAATAAATTTATTATAAAGACTTTGATTTCGAGATAAAATCTATTATATTTTAATATATGAATTTTATACATGATAACTATCATAAATTTTTAATATATAATTTAAATTTTGAATATATATTAAAAATTTAAAAGACTATTATGATACCTGTTTACAAAATAAACATTTAAAATACTCCCAAAATTTTTGTTTTCAAACAATCCAAACTTTTTCAAATTTGGTTTTAATCTCGCTCATTTTAAAATATCCAAAATCATGTAATAATCTATTTTCAAATACATGTAAAATAATATATATATCCCATATAGATAATGACAATGTAATATATAAAATTTTAAAATAATTTTCAAAAATAAAGAAAACTCTAATCATAATTATACCAAGGTTTAAGTTTACAAACTCTATTATAAGTTGCATAAAGAGTAATACAAATTACAAATAACTTGTATAACTCTAATGGATTCGAATTATTTGAATGTATGTTGAGATAGAGATATACTTGATTTCTTTTAATTATGATGGAATCACCGCCACGTAAATTGTTCAATTAGCTTGTTCTATCTGAAACTAAAAAATGAGTGGAGTGAGTATACGAGAATATATTCTGTTAATGAACTAAAAATATTAAAATAATTAATACTTCTTAAAATAAAATATCTTAGTATTATAAAATAGTAATTAGAAAACTTTTAAAAAGAAATTCCATTGAAAGCATTTGATCAACTTTAAAAACAAGGTCTATTATAAAATCATTGGATTAGCCATCTTTCCCCCCGGTTACTTTGGTATAAGCAACTTTGAAACTATCAGTGGATTTTTTATGCAGTTTGAAAACAATGAGATTTTATAAAAATTTAATTTAGAATATTAGAAATAAAATAATACATAACTTAATTTAAAAATCAGCTTACCACTAACGTTTGTTTCAAACAGTCACGTGATGACCTCCGTGACTATCCTCGACGAGACTCACAAGTGGATATAACTCATTCATATAATATATCTCATATTGTCCATATACCTATCACATCTATGATCTCCACTTACCTAGATGGTCTTTTCTTAGATTTACTCTAGGCTACTACCCTATAACGACAATCAATATATAATTCTTGCCAATTCAATCATATTCACCATCATATATCCAATAATTCACAATAATCATAACAATTAATAACAAATTATAAATTCACCAAATCATTTAAAAGTCATACATTTGTAATCAAATCCGTAATTAGCCTCCGGCTATAATTTATAAAAATACATCTCTATGTAAATATATATTAATAGATTATAATGTTAGTTTCTAACATTCTTGTTTCCTAAAATATCAAAATAAGTTTGCCTTCCAATAGATCTAGGAATGGAATTGCATATGGATACATTAAAAGGTCTAAAATTTTACCTATATATTTGTCAATCTTTTATTGCCTTTGTTAAAATCCTATCATTTTATTAGGTCTATCACAATAGATCTTTATGTCCAATATGTAAGATGTTTCTCCCAAATTTTCATGGAGAAATTAGATAACAGCCAAATATTTATAGATAGTAACATCTATGCATCATTCCCAATAAGTAGTATGTCTATATGTAGTATGTCATTCATATAGATAACTAGGTATGTCACCTTATTCCTAGTAACCTTTATGTAAACACATGGATCATCATAATTTTTGATGAAATTAAACTTTTTGATTGTCTCATCAAAATGTATGTTCCCCAATCGAGAAGCTTGCTTTAAGTTCATAAATGGACTTCTATATCTTGTATACTTTGTTGGCAGTTTTAGCGAATATAAAATCCTCATATTGTTTCTGTTAGAGATATGCCCTAGACCAATCGTGTCATATGGTTTAGGGTTATATTTTCGTATGTATATACCTTTTGTAATTAATTATAAATTATTTATAATTAATAAAATGACATTATTCAATCTTGTATTATATTCAGTTACTGATTTCTTTCTTTCTTTTATTTGATGCAAGATATGTCCTAGATTGTGTTATGTGTTGAGATTCTATCTATAAGGAATTATATATATGAGTATAGAATCTTCGATTTAAATACATTCTAAAATTTGTTACCAGTTGAGGTAGTGTTACGAGGGATAATGACATTGTATGATTGATATGTTTTGTTGCTGTCACGGATTAGTATTGAATACTAATAGTTGAGTGACGAGTCTCATATCACAAGAGCATAAATATGGGTATCACATTGATGAACGTGATACTGAACATGACCGATAGTGATAGAATTATATGGGTAATTATCCACAGTCAATAATTCATTGGACAGTCGTACTAGTGTACCATTAATCCTTTGATCTGAGACATCAGGCTGTAATTTGTAATTAGGCACATCGTTCACTTGTGTATATTGTACTGGACTAGCCACGCCTGGTGAAAGAAGCTTACTAGCAATGTGTTCTTATTGTAGAGAGCAGGTGATGGTCAAGATGGAATCTGCTGGCTCAGATACTGGAGCTTGAGATCCTAGGCAGAACTGTCATTTACAGGAATTGAATCTCTGGCTAGAGTACATGTGTTCCAAAAAAGAGTTTTTGGACACATGGATCCCATTTACGATTGAGGTTCTGATCCTATGATCGAGTTAGGGGTTTGACGATTCTATGGCCCGCACTTGATCGGGAGTCGACAGTAGAGGAACCATACTATATGTAAGTATGACTATATGGGTTTACTTGAATCAGTATTCTCTGTGTTCTAGGGTCATTATATCTTGCTAGAGGTCACTCATAATCATTGGGAACTTTGGATATAAAGGGCTATACCGAAGTGATACGAATGTGTTCGCATACACTCATGTCTAGTTCAGGTTAACTCAGGAGGTCACACACATAATCTAGAAGTTGTTGATGGATGAAAATTATATCATTAATTTAGTTAATGATATTTCGTATTGACAAAAATAATATTACTACGATATATTGATCGATTAGTAATTTTATTATTTATTGTAAAGAATAAAGTTTTCTGGCAAGAATGCGCTAGTACTCGTCAGTTCAAAAAATATTATGGTAGTGTTGGAAATTTAAAATGATATATTTTGATAAATCAGTTAATAAATAAAATTATTTATTTATTTATTAAGTTATTAAGTATTCATTTATTCATAAATAAATTATTTATTTATTAAATATTAAATAAATGTTATTTTATTTAAATAAATACTTAGATGACACATGACACAATGGTTATTTGTCAAGTGTCATCATCTAAATCCTTATTTTTAATTCAATGGTCAAGAAAATACTAAATTATTAATTATGGTAATTAATAATAAAGGATATTTTATTTGCTTTATATATATATATATATATATATATATATTCAAAGTATTATTATTATTATTTTTAATTATTGTAATAATAATAATAATAATAATAATAATAATAATAATAATAATAATAATAATAATAATAATATTTTGTTTTGGATAATTATTGAATTATCCACCAATTAGAAGTATACATATATATGACATGTGTTATGATTTCATTGGTTAATTGGTTTAATTATTCAAAGAATTCAATTGCTATTGCTTGCCAACCATAAAGCACAAAATGGCAATTGATTAAAATCCACTTTTGATTCTTCAATTTAGATATGTCATATATATGTATACGTGGAAGCCAAGAGAAATAATGGGAATGAATTCATTGTTTCAAAACAAAAACAAAACAAAAAGCTTTCAATACACTCTTGGCCGTTGATGGTTTCAATTGGAAAATTGGTTTTCCAAACTACCAAGCAAAAAAAGGAAGCAAGGAACAAAGGGGCATGTCTTCTATGGTTTCTTTCTTCTCAATATAGCAAGTATATATGCACATATATGGAGATATATGGATATGATTTGCTTGAGGAGTTGCAACATGGTTTTGCAAAATTTTCAAGTCTCCAACCATCCTACCACTTCCATCTTCAACATACTAGAGTGTGGATACTCTTGGAGGCTTGGAAGATGACTTCAAGCTTCAATGAAAGTGGATTTGAGTAAGGTTTTTCTTATTCAATTGCTTTGATTTTTCAAAAGTTGAAAACTTACATAATGGTATGCTTAGGGAACTTAGCAAAGATCCTAAGGTTTATGGGATAACTCCACATCAAAATGATATCAGAGTAAGCCTAGATTCTGATTTTATGCATGCTAGAATGAGAAAAATGGTTGGAAGCTTGCTTGTGTTGTTTGAAGTGTCAATGGTGGCTAGGTTGCAAAGTTTTAAAATTTTGAGTTTCTAAGTGTTATTTGCTTATATGGAGGATGGTTTGATGTGTTTGAATGTATTGGCATGTTTTTGGGTGTGTTATGAATGCATTACTATTTAGGTTTTGTGGAAAAATTGATTGGTTTTTACTGTAGAACAAAAACAAATTTTGGGTGCAAAAACAGGGGAGGCCCTGTCTGGGCTGCTGCGCACGTATGCATGTCAAGCGTCCGTCTGCCTACTAGCGGATGGGCGCGTGATGCAAAACTGGGCAAGAGCGTGCGACACACGCCACGCACACCCAGTGCGGCGCACCCCCTTGCCCTCTTGTCACAAACCCCTAATATTTTTTGAAACTTTTTATTTTTTGCGTTTTCACACACGACGTGCTTCCGATTCGAGTTTTAAGTGATGGGGATCATTAATTCTCGAATAATAAATATATTTTAAGAAAATGACACATCAACCAAACCCGGTATCGATAAGGGGCATTTTCATAATTTGCCCTAAAGGGACCAAATGAAAATTTTTTGAAGTTGTTCAAAAAAATTTTTCTAATCGAGGAATAATTATTAATTGTTAATAATGATTTCTAAGACACTAATCTACAAAACATTAATCAAGCCGGGTCTCTACCAGGGGCATTTTGATAATTTTCCCGTAAGGGACCAAAATGTATAATTTTTAAAAGTGTTCAAAATTTTATATTAAGAAATAATTATTAATTGTTAATAATAATTCTTAAGCTATTAATCCCATAAAATACTAATTTGATTAGTGTTTTACGTTATTAAAATTTTGATTTATTGAAATCGAAATCTTATGCATAAAATTATTCTATTTGAACAGAAATGGGGTTTAATTACTCAAAATTAAAATTTGATAGAATAGAGATTCATATTAAATTTTAATTAATTTAGAATGAATAGAATTTCAGTGGGAGTAATTAAATGCTTCATATCAATACAAGCAATAATAAATTAATTGTTAATTTATTATTTGGATTTAAACAATCAGTAATAGAGTAAGATTTAAAATGATATCATTTTAGAAATAATATATGTTTAAATCTCATAACTGAAATAAAATGAGACCTAAAGAAATTCCTCCTTAATTGAATATTAGGCTTAAACCTTCCAATGCAGTTAGTAGGTTATTGACACTTCTGATGGGGTAATCCAATAAATGTCAGGTGAGGGTCTTTATGGGATATCATAATCTATTTGACTGGTTTCTTGATAGGATATGTTAGGCTTTCAATATATATCAGGTGAGGGTCTAATTGCTGCCTATTTAAGAAAGGGTATTGGGTATAACCTAACTAGGTTCAAGCACTAATAACTGTCAGGTGAGGTGTAAGAATCTAGAAGTTGATTGATTATGCCTTGTAAAGAGCTACAAACAGAAATGTGTTTCTGACTTATTAGGCTTATTTAACCAATAACTGTCAGGTGAGGTTTTATAAGTTTGATAAGAATATAA
>JAVXUL010106644.1:0-18878 GCA_035590515.1 Trichilia minutiflora
AAATAAAATTATTATATTAAATAATTATTTATTTAAATATAATTATTTATTTAAATACGATTATTCATTTAATTAATTATATTTTAAACGAATAAATGAATTCAAAAGATCAAATTTAAATTCGATGTGATTATTAATCGTGATACGAATACGATTCGATTATTTATTATTTATATTAAAAATTTTAAATTTAAATTTATTTAATTATATCGAATTTATGTTGAATAATTGTATTATAATTTAACTTATCATTTCTAGTTGGGTGAAATATGCCTTGGCTTTTCTCGAGAGTATAAAATGACGGCAATCTTTTGCGACATAAACACATCCTGAAAATCGGTTTTCCATCGTCTTATGTCATTCAATTATACACTGTTCTCAACATGGCTGATGCAATTGTTTCGCCTATTGTGGAACAGTGGACTTCAATCATCGCTCAAGGAAGTGAGACTAGCGGTGGGTGTGGACAAGTGAAAAATATCTTGTTATCAGTTTCCTTTCCATTGTCGATCTTGTATAATCCTTCACTGGCCACTCCTTTCAATAGTACCTTCTATTTCATGTCCTTTAAAATATGTGTTATCAAAAAACTCAAGGATTAAGAAGTTCCTAGTAATACTAGGAACAAGTAGGACATTTATTAAGATCAAGGGTTTGGAGCTATTAGTAAACATATTCAGCTTTGGTGGGGAGATTGTTGACATCACTTGTGACATGGTTGGTAGCTTCACTATCCAAATACTATCCTTGATCACTTGCTAACTCCTGTGACGTAACATATGCTGAGGATTGTGCTTGATTTGTTATGCCATGTGACCAGTCTTGTTCCATATTTGGCAGCTGATTTTGGGTTATATCCTCTGGCCTTGTTGACTTCTGCTCCTTCCTCTTCCTCTCGGTGTACCTCTATTGCTTGCATCATTCTACCTCTTCCTCTAGAACCTCTTCTCTGATTCCAGTTGATGTTTGTAGATATATTTGCTTCAATATTCATGTTTTCACTGAAGGGTTGACTAGATATAACCTCAGGAAAATCGGAGTGGTGTATGCCTCCCTATATAACCTATAACCATCTCTTTTTCAATCGATGTGAGATAAATGGCCTCATTATACTGACTCAGGGATTATTTAAATATAACCCCTGGAAAATTGGTTTATTTAGAGAGTAGTGTACCGCTATCTTTATAGCCCACAACTATCCCTTCTGCTACCAATATAAGAGTGGTTCTTTCTCCCACAAACGCCCTCGTCAAGCATCTTCAAGGGTCATTTCATGCATTCTAGCGTTATGTTCACTACTATTGCATCATAATCTGTTCTCAGACAACCATTAATGTAATCAATCAATTCAGTATCTGATATTGATTTTCCCACAATACTCGAGGCATCTGCAAGTCCTTTCATCTTTGTATAAAAATTAGTAACAGATATAGTTCTTTTCTTAGTGGTTTGTAGTTGATATTTTAGCTGTTCAATTCGAGTTGCATTCCAAAGCTTCTTAGTAGTGGTACACCTAGACAAGGGACCTATGATTGTTTCACTCATGAAGATGTTGACGTCATCCAAGAGGTTGGATGAATTTTTGGAATCGTCACCTCTTCAAATAACGGTGAAATAGGTCAATTGGTTAGTTAAATGAGATTTTGAGGTTACCAGATTGGTTAAGTACGAAGAAGGTGTTACACAACTTATAATTTTCATTAAACAGTTATGGAAAAATGTTTTAATCTTATTATTTGTAGTTTAGTTATTATAAAAATAATATAGATTTTAACCGAGAGAGGGAGAATCAACAAGACGTTTAGTCTATTTCAGTATTGATTAATTAAATATTTTAAAAAATTTTCTAAATCAAAATTTTGATCAAAGAGTCAATATGGTACTTAACCTATCTTAATATTTATAATTTATTAAGGATTTTAGAGAATTTTTTTAATTTATTAGGATTTTAACAAAAGAGAGAGAATCAATAAGATGTTTGGTCCATCTTATTGGTTGTGGTTTATTAAAAAAAATTTAGAAATTTTTTTTAATTTAATTAGAATTTTGACGTAGAAAGAGAAAGTCTTGCTTGTCTTAGTTTATTATATATGTCTTTATGTTTTTTCCATTTAATTAGAAGTTAACTTTTTTATTTAGGAAGGAGAATAATAATAATAATAATAATAATAATAATAATAAACAAATCACCAAAGAATTAAAATAAACATTTACTAGCTTCAATTCCAATTAAAAAAAGAGCTGAGTTATTTCGCAAATGTATCTCCAGATCAGATAAAATTTAGAAATATTCTAATTGGTCCTAAGACTAAATCACAAACATTTTTTTGAATTTATCCAAAATCATTAAAAAAAAAATTAAACCATGCAAAAAGCAAACCAGATCACAAACATTTGTTGAATTTATGTAAAATCATAAAAAATTTTAAAAATGCAAACCAGATCGCAACCATTCGTTTATCATAAAAAAAATTAAAAATGCAAATCACGTAGATTCTAGGTCCCTTCCACCACCACTCACGACAGCCACCACTCACAGGAGATTTAAAGACTCGGCCACCAAGTCCATAACCAAATCTGGGTAGTGTCCAACGGACATTCACCCCTGACAGGCAGACACTGACAACTGAAGCTATTTCACGAGTGAATTCACAGATGTTGCCGAAGAAATCGTGGCTGTTGCTTCTGTGCATGAATCTCGGTTACTGCTGTCATACACCGTGCCTCTTGCTTGCCTCATGATCATAGTTTCGTGGCATGGTGGTGGCCGTCAACGATCGTGATCACAAAATACGCTCATAGAAAGAAAACAAATTCGGTAGTTTGGATTTTCATTAATTTTGTTGCAATATAGCCTTGGGTAATTTCCATTTTTCAAATAAACAAATAGTCTATTCACCATGCATACAAGAATGGTAAAAGAACAAACAGACCATAGGTTGGCAGCAAATCAATTCTCCTTTCCCAATTCAATCCAACTCACCTTTCATGCATGCATGCACATGAATAGGCTTATAAAATAATTTTTGTCATCCAAAGAAAAGAAGATTATACCTTACTTTGGAGTCGGATAAATAACAACTATGTAAATTCGTTTTTCTTTGGCTCAGTGTGCTTGCATTACGCGATTTCTCTCCTCTTGCTATAATTATCAAAAAATTAAAAAAAAAAGAACTCTCTTTTCCTTTTTTTCCCCTTTTCCTTGAATGCGTGTTGAGGCGGTAATGGTTGGTAAGAGTTTTCTTTGTCAAAATAATAATCCAGTAACTAAGGGTGGTTCTAATTTCTTTCTGTGTATAAAGGAGGATGGCGGTTTAAGGATTTTTTTTTTTATTTGGCTGCTGGAATAGGATTTCAAGATTACTGCTTTGGGGTGGAAAAATCAGCGGCTATGGTTGTTGCTAGGATCTAAAAAAAATCCACCATTTATATAAATACAGCTACCCTTTTAAAATGGCAAGCAATTATTCCCATCATAACTCATTTTTAGAATTTTGAAAAGAATAATGACTTCCCTTTTCCATTGACAAGAAGAAAAGGAAAGTAATTGATTTTTTCATTCTCTTTCCCCCCATTATTTCCTTTGCCAAATATTTAACCTCTCTCTTTACTTATTGAAAATAATGATTTCAAAGACAAGGTTGGCTTGATTAATTCATGTCTGACGTTGATAAGTGAATATGAACAAGGTAATGAGCATAAATGGCTTGGGCCATCTTCAATAGTCTCCTACCTGAATTTGTTTTTTCTTTCAATTGTTTCAAATGATCCTCCTAAATATCATAAATTAGCATTACAGGGACAGTAAATACTTGATTTCAGATGAACCAGAATCGACATTGTAAAAAGATTGCAGACAACACAAGTTCTGCTTTTCACTTTTCGCCAGCAAATAGAAAGTATGTTTTATTAACTTCCGTTATGCGTAAACCAGAAATTAAATTCCATACACAAAGATTTATATCATTGCTGAGCCAAATTGTCAAGACATCCTTGCATTAAGTTGTATTGTTCATTGTTGCAATCCTAAACTTTGGATATATAATTGTTATATACTACCTGATAATAAGATATAATTTTATAGATTTTCTGGCGGGTCAAATCTGCCTCAGTAAATCCAGTTTGCCAGGCTTGCAAATTACACGGGATTGTAAATTTTTAGCGGAAGTACTAGACCAAAGTGAGGTCAAACCATCAAAGGAACAGGTTAAGGAATATGGACCTGTTATTGTGGTAAGATCGTCCTTGGAGCATGCAGCTTCAGCTGCAAAGACTTTCTTTACAGCATATGCAGTGGGTTTTGACATTAAGAAACCTGAACCTGTGGCTACTGGGAAGCCCATAATTACTCAGGTTTTTATTAGCAACTAGATCGTCTTTCCCATATCAACTCTAAATATTAAATGCTAGTAAAGTTGACTGATTAACATTTTTCTGTTGTTCATGTGATCAGGTTTCGGATTCTGACCTTGTTGAGGTGAATGTCGCCATGATCTATAAAGATAACAAAAAGAAACTTAATGAAACTACTTCAGAAGTTGCTGTGACTCGGGTAATTCTTTGATTTACTTGATTGTACCACACAGTACAGGTTCTAACTGATTTAACCAATTTACAGAAAGTGATTTCTATATTTTTCTTTTGATATCTGTGTACCATATATAAGTCCAAACACAAAAAGAAACAAAGCTTACGGACAAGAAACTGAGGATGCTCTTAAAGCAACAAAGGTATTCTTCTTTCTGTGTTAATCTTACTTTTTTGTCTTCTGTCGTCATATTTGAAGCCATGTTCTAATTCAGAATATACAATCTTTCCCAGACAGCCATGGAGGAATGCTGCTTTCAATACTAAAAGTTGCGCTATCAAAGATAAAATTGAAAAGAATGAGCTGAAGGTGATAAATTCATAATGGCCGAGTCTCGTTTTCATTTATATGTCCTTCAAACATGATTCCTAATTTGATTTTCCATATGAAATAATTGTTAGGTTTGGGCAGTTATTATATTTCATACAAGTTTTCATATGTTTGACGGTTGAACAGCTATGTTAGTCTTTCTGTTTTCGAGCTAGAAAATGAGAATTATGTAAATTCAAACTCTAATGTTATACGTCTCACATACTATATCGCCCACGAGTGTGAACTTGAGTTAGATTTAGACTCTCCTAACTGAGTAGACACGTTTTGGGTTGCAAAGTCGAAAGCAAACCCTTTACTTCACTCTCGGGCTGTTATAATTCAGCAAACTTATGGTGATAAAATTACAGATGTTAAGATGTTGCTCGGGGCATGGAGCTTCTGTCACAAAGACTTTCCTCTGTCAAGAAACGTGAACCTGAGGCTGCTGGAAATCTCATGAATAACTCAGGTATTTTACTATAAGCACCATCATTTTCTTCTCTAGTCAACGATTAAACTTTTCAAAATGTGATTCCTTTTCTTTCAGTTGTGTATATAATTAGGCTATGGATACTGACTTTGATGAGCCAATTTCACCATGAAGATAATTTACTGCAACATTCATGTATGGATCCTACATCTTATGAGACAAGACACACTGAAGGATGAAACATTGAAGCCATTTTTGTGGTGTAACAAGTGAGATCCAGCTGATTATTGTTTTGCTTTGTCCGCTATTTCACAAATTAATTTGATGGATTTTGATTTTAGCACCAGTTTAGGTTGCTGGATTAGAGGTCTTTAATGTATCAGCAAGTTATGACACATGAGACTGTAAATACAGAAATTACTTTGATCTGCATGCTAGCTAGAATTCTCTTTGCTTATTGAGAAACAAGTTGCTGAAAGAACAAGATGCTTCTAGCTGCACGCTGTTTTCATGTAACTGTTATGATTTGTGAGAGGCAAAGCTTACTGATGTAACAAATTAGAAGACTGCATGTTCTCTGCATTCTCTCTGAAGTTTCAACCAATCTTAATCTTGGAATGCAATAAATAATATGGCTATTCGGTATTATTTTCAAAACTTGTATTTCTTTTTACTGATTCACATTCATTTATTATATTTAAAAAGTGTGATTCAAAGTATAGAATACTTATTTTTAAAAAGCCAAAGTTAAACTCAACCATAATGAACATTTTAAAAATAATATTTGCAAAAATTAAAAAAAATAATGAATATATTTTATTATAAATAAAACAAAAAATTAGAGAAATTATAGGTTGAGAGTATTAAACCAATTTCCATTCCATTAAAAAGTCGAAGACAAATTTTTTCTCATACTTGATCTTATTTTCCATAAATTAATTTTAATTATTTTGTTTGAAGTAATCCCCTCATAGACCCAAAATCGTTGATTTTACCATCCATCAATAATTAAAATATTTTATCAATCACCCACTTATAGACAGGATCATCCCTTTATGTGACTTCAATTTTTTCTCTTACAAATATCCTAAATCTATCTTATTCTACTTGTCATTTTCTTCCTTCATTTTTTTTTTCCATGGTAGACTCAACTAGTGAGAGCTTGATGCAATACAAATACATCCCACTTTGATATCCTATTTAAATGAGATTTTTTTTTTCCTCAAAATTTCTTTTTCTTATAATACATGTTGTCTACGTCACCATTGCATCAACCTACATTCATATAATCTCATGAGAAGAAGAAGAAGAAGAAGAAAATTTGTATAATAAACGTATAATTAAGTACAATCGTGTGAAGTACCCACCACTTTCAAATCAATATCTATTTTAAGATTACAATGGAACCCAAAGAGAAGTTATTTTAAAGCTTTTTTCCATCATATCTTTATGCAAACAATCATTGAAGTGACTGCAAGATTAGCAAATGCAAATTGCAAATTTTGTTTTCTAGGGAATAGGGATTAGGATTTCTTTTTGTTAGGTAATAAAAAGAAAGAATCATAATCATTAACCAATTTGAGGACTTGAGGTTCTAAAGATCAAACCATAAAGTACATATGTCTTTGCTATATATGATAGTAATTTCCATTCAAATGATTGATATCAACAAATTAATATAATAAGTAAAAGAAAATAAGTAAATAATAAATAAAATAATCATGTTGGGTTGTATCCAAAAATGGTCCTTTTCAACAAATCATTTTAGTTGAAGCATCTGCATCACTATGGATAATCACAATAATAATCTTGCAATAGGACCATATCTATAAAGTCTCTCTTATATATGGAGACAAGGAAAACAAATGAACAAATTCTCTTTTCCTTTTGAGGCAATTTAATGTATTATAACACAAAACCAACTTAAGGGATAAGAAACCAATCGTGATTTTACAACCTACCAACTATTAATTTTGGCTAATTAAGTTAGCCAACTTTTTAATTGAGCTCTTGAAGAATATAAGCATTCATGCAGAATATATATATGTTTGGTAAATATTTTTGATAAATTATCCTTTTTCCCATTTTTCTTACTTAATATTTCATAACCCCCTCTGCTTTTTTCAAAAATTACTCTACATCCCTTTTACTTTTTATTTTTACTCTTTAAAGAATTAAAATCAAACCAAATCAATCCAAACCAAATTAAACTTTCTTCCAAATCCCTTTGCAAACAAAGCTGTGCTTCTATATTTGACAAGCTATATGGTTTAATATTGATTATACATATATTTTTGCATCATTTAGATTAATTAATATTTGTAACTAGTTAGATGCATATATTACTCAAATATTTCTCAATACAAATAGCAAGTAATGTAAGTTATTTTTTGGGGATATTTTAATAAAAAATTTGGAATAATTTTTTGATGTAGGATAGAAAATAAAGGTAAAATAAAATTGAGAAATTTTAGTTTTATATTATTTAATTTGCTTGTTTAATTAGAATTTTTTATTGTTTAATTAAACTTTAATTTTTTTAAATTTTTATTTTATTCCTTTGCTTCCGAACAATACCTTTTTACTTAGAATTAAAAAAAAATTTACTTAGAATTAAAATTAATACTATAGGGTTGTTATTTTTTAGTTTATTGAATTCATCTATAAATAATATTTTTAATTAATTTTTCCATTAAACTAAAAAAATAATAAAAAAGTAGCCGTGCCACTATCAGTATTCACCGCCACTAACTCGTCATTGTTCACCAATCAAAGACCAAAGACTACCGTTCGACAGATAACAAGACGCTAAGCCACACCTTCAAGCTTACTCACAAGGCATCGGGCTTTCTTTTTCTTTCCAACTAAGTTTCACCGTCCGTCTTCTTGCCTTTCACCCAAATCGAAAGTCGAACCCACAAGCCACCATAACTTTCTTTCAATGTTTTCCATTCAACCATCGTAAATCAAGTCGATTCATCACTACCACCGTAACCCTTGCCCTCCCTTCTGATCACCTTCGCTGAAAATACATTTAAGTTATTTATGAATTTACCTTGATTGATTTTTTTTAGTTCGACAGACGAAAAGGAAAAGAGAAAAAAGAATAGAAAAAAAGAGAGAAAAAGAAAAAGATAATTAAAAAAAAAAAAAAGGTGATGAATTAAAGACAAACATAATGTTTAGCCCACGGTCTTTTGGAGATCTTCCATGTTTTAATGGATTTGCTGATCCACAAGATTTTCTTGATTGGATTTTACGATTACTGATTATCTCATTGATAATATTCCCGAGAAAAAATATATTAATTACGCATCTAACAAATTAACTCGTGATATGCTGGCTGCAGTATAGTGCGATCATTTACAAGTATCTCGACAAAAGACAAGGAAAAGATAAAATTCAAACATGGAGATGCATGAACAAAATCCAAGAGGATAATTTGACCTTTTGACTTTGACAAGATTTTACTTCACAGCTACAACAAGTGTCGGCTTTCCAAGTATTGTAATTTAGAATTAGACGTTTTTTTTTAATTTTTTTTTGCTTAAAATTAGGATTATTATTAGTATAAATAAAGGCTTGTCATTTTTTTATTTATTAAATTTATTAATTAATAATATTTTAAGGGTTTTTTTTTTTTAGTGAAGTTATAACTATCTATTATTCGACAAAAAATATTTAAGTCTCTTTAATCGTGAATTCGAGACGTACGTTAGAATTAGTGACATCTAATATTGTTTTTGCGTTACACCAATTTCTTTATTTAAAATATTATAAAATTGATGAGAAAATTATTTTTACTGTTTATAAAGGTTTGAAAATGATTCTAAAAAGACACCCAAAAAAAAAAAGAACGTTTTGAATTTGATGGCAAAGGTGTCTATGTGACTTTAATAGAGGAGACCAAAAACAAAATTTTAAAAAGAAAAAAGCATACTTTATTCATTATAATATGCCTAAATCAAACGTGTTGAAATTCTTGTAATGGAACCTGTAGAACGAAATTATTGGTGGCCCTCTTGCTCTTGCATTGGAAAAAGGAAGCATTAAGCATCTTGTATAGGGTTTTAAAGGGATGTTTGATTGAAGATTCGATAATAATGAATGATCAAATCATAAGCAGTATTCCCTATTCCTAATTTAGGTGAAACATTAAAAAAATAAAATAAAATAAAAAAAGACAACCCAATTATCAAAGGCAAAGGCAATCATTAATTGTCTACTTGAAAAAGTTTTTTTTTTTTTTTTTTTGGGTCTTCTTGATCTTAATTTGTATTAAAATATACTTATTATTGCCAAGTTGGGCTAAATTATTTGCCACTTTCATGCAAATACATGAATCAATCTAACTAACATAAGAAGAAGAAGAAAAAAAAATTAAGAGTGGAATTTTATTTTGATTAATTAATGTATGAAACATGATCATTTATATGTAGCTAGTGAACCCAAGTACTTGGGTTTGATATTGCAATTTCAACGAACAAGATTAATACTTTAATATTAGAAATTATTTTACATGAAATCAATTCTTATGGAAATTAGTATATGAAATTTTTAAAGGAAATATCACGTCTTGTAATGTTATTGCTCGCTCTTTTAACTAATCTAGAAAATATTGGAAAATATAGATAGATAGAGATATATATAAATAAATAAATAAATTGAAAGTAATTTTATCTTAAACAAGAAATTAAAGCTCTGCACGCCCAGTGGGACTCGAACCCACAATCGCCTGATTAGAAGTCAGGCGCCTTATCCATTAGGCCATAGGCGCTTGTTGTAATATAAATAAATGAATTTGTTTATTTATTATATATATTCTTAGTTAATTATTATTTATTTCAAATAATTTAAATTAAAAAATATATTTATATTATTTTTTAAATGTTATAAATAAAAATATTTAATAAGTTATAAATATTACATGAAAAAAAATTAAAATACTTAATAATTTATATTACTTACGAAAGTCTATTTCATTAATATTAGAATTTAATTAAACTTAAATTTAACATTAGACAAAATTTACTGTTTTCAAAAAGACAAAATTTATTTTATTTTATCCTAACTTATGATAAGAAAAAAGGTAGAAATACAACTGTTCGGATTAAAATCTTTATGCCCCAAATATTTGAAAAAAGTTATACTGCATGACATCAAATGCCGGTTAGGAATAATTTTTACAAATTGTTCGTATCACAAGTCCTTATAATACATACTAAATGAATCTTAAAATCTCGATCAAAATAATATTTTATTGTATAATTTACTAGTGAAAGAGTTTTAACTTAAGCCATTAAAGACTTAAATTTTGTTCAATAAATCAATAAAAAAATTTATTTTTGAGAAACAATAAATTGCTAAGGAGCCAAAGTTACATATATTAAACTCTAATTAAAAAATAAATTTCACTAAATTTATCATAATTTTTTTTATTATTATACATAATTCGCTTTAGTTTTTAAATAATTTTTTATTATTTTTCTTAAGTTTCCCAAAATATAAAGTGTATAAGAAAAAATATAACAAAAAATTTAAGTCATGTATCAAATATATTCAATTCGGGCACATGTAACCCACATCTCTATTTGCTCTAAATTAAATTACATTCTATAAATTAAGCCTCGTCAAGATTATAACAAAATTAAAGCAAATAATCAAATTAATATCATGTAAGATATGAGATCTTACACCTATTTAGGAAATTTAATTTTAGACTAACCTCTAAGAACGAAGGTTTTTTAAAACGATATCTCAAAAAATCTTAAGATCCTACAATTATAAATCAAAAGCGATAGTATCATCTAAGTGATACTAATCTTTACAATGGTATCATAATCGATTCTCAACATCACATCGTTGTTTTAATGAGAGTGCTTGACCTCTTAAGGTGTATGGATTGTCGATTGTGAAATCCTGCATTAATTATAAAGTGAAAGTGCCCTTTTTTGTTTGAGGGCTCTTTGAGACATTATCCACGTGAGCCGTAAATGTCAACTCCATAATTAAATATGTTTCATTAATAGTAGGCCTAAACGAAAACCATAAATAAGCCCATAATTCCATTTCCAGCTAATATACACAGCTGGTATCTGGTGATGATTAAACCATCTTAACTACCAAAACTAATAGCATTAATTATATGATATTATGTTGATGAGAATAATTTTTGGACCAATTAACAAATAATGAATGTGTCCCAATAAATTAAACATAATTCTCTGGGGTTTTTTGAGAATTATTAGAGTTTAATTGTTAGTTGATTATCTCGTTAGCTCCCGTTGGGTGAAGTTTCATGATTTTATCTTGGAGGATATTCGTACTATTTTTAGGTTTGAATACCTAAAAGTGTACTTAAATGTAAGAGTTTGATGCACTCTTGATTTTATTTAATCGTTTAATATCGTCTGTTAAATGATCGAATTGAATGCTTATTTGATTAAGGGACTGAACTCTGTCTCAATGACGCTGTTCAAAAATAATCGAGAGCCTGAATTCTCTTAGTAGACCCCCTAAAATATTTATTGACCGTCGAAATTTTTAAATTTAAAAAAAAAAAAAAAGATTATCTCATTCGTTAATCATTGTTAGTCAGACTATTAGGGGTACAAGAAATCTCTCCCTCCAGAACTAGTAAATTTGATTGGTCAGACTACATATACATCGGAATCGGATCATGAATTATTTATAAAATGCAATAAATTTAAATATTATGCATTGACTCGTATAAGTTATAAAAATATTCGAATTTATAATTATAAAATAAAAATTCTATTAAATATTATAAATTTATTGTTATTTCTTATTATCACAATTGATGATCTATTTTAAATGTGACTGAATTTTATTTAAAATAAACACACACACACATAAGCATATAAATTATAAAACAATCCGATCATTTTATTTAATCGTTTTTTTATCTCCCTTTCGCAATTTTCCATCTTTCATGAATGTAATGAAAGTCTCCCATAATTTTCAAGCAACACCAAGACCCACCACCCAAAATAGTCTTTTATTGCCTTCCACACAATCTAAACATTGCCCACCCTATTTAATAAGGGTTCATGTGTCCTAATTTTAGGGCAATATGATTTAAAATATTAATGCACATGTCACTTATATGTTTCAATCAACCCTTAATTTTTTTTTGTATCCCAATCACTTTTAAAATAAATCACATCAATTGCAAAATAAATCATAAAATTTACTATTTAAAAAAATATTTATTTAATATTTAAGATTATTAATTTTATCATTTACAGGTATAACCTGATGGCGATGAATTGAGTTTAGGATATACAGTTTAGTTTCACGTCCTGAATTCAATTTTAGCCCGTCATTCATGATTTAAGAATATTCAACTAATATCTTTCCGGAGATTAATAGAGTAAAATTATCAATCCAAACAAAGTTTAAATACTTGAAATTAAAATAATTATTAATTTTATGAAAATGAAATAATTATACACTATTTTTCAATTTTGATTAATTTTGTAAGAACTTATATATATATTTGTATTAGAAAACTGAAATTAATTTAATCTTCTTAATTAATGATAAATATGACCTTCTTAATTAATTAATACGGATTGATTGCTTTTGATTCTTCAAAATTGAAAACACATTTCGTGCAAAGCTCCAATTGGTAGCCTTGATTTGGACATGATATGATTATAATTTTATATGATGATGCTCAAAAAGGTAAATCACATGTTTGCTACTTTTGATTAAGTAACGATTCTACTATAGATGAAAAAGAAATTAAATTTTGTTGGAAATATGTGATCGATGGTCATATGTAGGGTTATGTCCTTTGGTAAAGGATATGGTTAATAGTGAAAAGACACCATTAATGAAGTGTCACAATTATTCAATGAATAATTGTATGATTTCGTCCATAGTATATGTCTATAAATAGATAAATAAAGACAGGAAATGAATATCGAAAAAATATTGAAAGAATGTTTGTGGAAGGCTTAAGTTTATAGAGAGAAACTTGAAAAAATTATGGAAGCCTTGGTTCCACCTTCTCCCTTTGAGTTTTGAACGTCCCTGCATACAACCACCAGTCTCACAACGGTGTCAAACAAATTCCAACAAATTTTGGTTCATATATTTAGTTTTTTTAATCTCAATTATTTATAAATAATCATTAAATTCTAATTAATGCATGTTTAGATAAATAATTGAGCATAACATTAAAAAAATTTATTCCAACTTATAATATATATATATATATATTAGAATTATATATATTATAATTCTAATTAGAATCATAACAAATCTTCTTGATAAAACAAAGCTACCAATTTAAATACAACTGAAATGAATCAAAATAATATAATAATACATAATTAAAACTTATGAATTAAGTAAACCAACTACCATATTTTCTAGTTATAAGTTGCACCCATAGCCATGAAGATGTTACAAGTTACATCAATAGCAATTTTTATTCATAAACAAAGACTACTGATATTTAAACCTTCAAGTTAATTATATTCCATATATGATTAATATTCAAAGCTTATTGTTGTTATGATTCTAATTGATTACATAAGATTAATAGACTGTTTAGCTATGGTATAATTTTTGAACCATTTAAGGTCCAGTATTTAGAAGAAAAAAAACGAACAAATAATTAATGTAACATTAAAAAATGAACAAAAAATTAATGTAACATTAAAATTTTTAATGTGTCATTTTCAATCCCCCAATTGAACAAGTCCTATTCGTCCATATATCTATGTCAATTACTTAATAATAATGTCTCATTGTCTCCATAAAGTAAACCCAAATTTTAGGGCATGGTTTTTGAATGTGACTTGGGATCATGAAATTTTAGCTTTCATTCATGAGTGTAGTTGAAACTTAAAACCAATGTGCCCTAGTTCTTATTTCTTATATATTTATATATACTATCAATTTCGAATTTTATATCTTATAATAAAATATTTACTCGTTGTAATGTTATACTCAATGATATCTTCATTAATTCTTTTAAACTTCATGATAGTTTTTTATTAACAAAATAATACAAAGAAGAAACGGATTAATCTTTATATTTTGATAAAATAATAAATAAAAATATATTTTAATCATTCTAACAAATTAATATTATTGAACATTATCAACTATTTAAGTTTTCAAGAATACAACAGAAATTTTTACAACTAGTTTTAAATAAATTCTTAAATTAAGATAGTAAATCCCATTTTTTTCATTAAAAAAAAATAAATTTTAAGTTTACTTGGTATTTATAAAATGAACAAAAACTGTATTTTTTGAGTAAAAATAAAAATTCATTATCTCGATTTGGATAATATATTTAACGTTAAATAGTACAATTTTTGTTATGTTAGTATTGTTTAATAATATTTTGTAAGAAAATAATTAATAAAATTTAGGGTTTCATTTGTTAATATTCTAATTTTCCAATTTTGTAAATAATTGAAACAAAGTATATATATATATATTGAGAAAAAGATTGAGCCTCCTTTTAATTATAGTGGGTATACAATCATTTTCATTGGTAGCAATCTGGAACAAGATGTCCACAAAGTTTATGTCACTACAATGACAATGTTAATTATTTTTAGGTTTGATTAATTCAAAATTAATAAAAATTTCCTTTCACTGTCAGACATTAGCAATTAAATTAATATAATGGAAATAATAAACATAATTTATCAAAATTACGATTTTAAACAGTAAAATCAACGATTTTAATGATTTTGATTTTAGTTAAAATCGAAAACAATAAAACAGTAAAAAAATATTAGACCGATTTTGATCCATTTTAATCGATTTTGACCGACTTTATTAATTTATAAAAATATTTTAAATATTTTATTATTTATATATTATTAAAAATTTCGTTTTTTATTTTTAATTTTTTAAATAAAAAACGATTTTAATTAAAATCGCGATTTTGATAATCTTAATAAGCACTATCGTTTGAAAGTGCTTTTCATGTAATATATATTTTAATACTCAAGAAATTAAGATATTTCTTTGAAATAAAAGGAGGCCAATTTTTTTTATTTATATTATTGAATATTAGTTAATATAATCTAATAAAAAAATTAAATTTTAATTGGGTACCCTAAATCCTAGTTTCCATTAGTAATCCAATTCTATTTTTCTGCCCACAAAAACTAGGAAGCATGCAAATAGGAGTAGATACTTGCGAATTAGATTGGAATGGATTAAACTTTTCATTTATTTTAATATATACATTGTAGATTATATTTAAAGTAATCTAATTTAATCGGCAAGCATGTTGCAATTCAATTTAATTCAGTCAAGCAGATTTGATTGATTGATTTGGTTGGACTTTGAATCTAAATTTAAAAATATAATATAAAATTTAAACTCAAATATGACAGTGATTTATATTGAATTAGTTTAGAATTAAATTTGCATTAAAGATATTGAATAATACTATTATTTAACTATAAATTTTTTTAAAAATAATATAAATAAATAATACAATAAAAGAGTAAATTTGTTTTATAGTAAAGTAAAATAATAAATAAATAAATAAAATAAATTATAAATAACATTTTAGTTTTTATATGCTTTTAAAAAATAATTTCGCCAAAAGTTTTGTTACGAAGAAAGAATGTAAAAAATAATTTAAAATAACAAATTTATTTTTAAAAAAATATGATTTCATAAAGAATAAAATGATAATCTCTCGTATAAATAAATTAATTCATTCATAAAATATTTAATATTTTTATATTAAAATAATTGTATTAATTTTATTATTGAAATTTTTTATTATAATTATTATTTAATTATTTATTGTCATTTTTTATATATCTTGACAAAAAAAATCAATTAAAATAAAATAAAAAAGATAGAATTAATATAAAAATAATATTTTTATATATTTATATAAAAATAATTCATAATATTAAAATTAATTATATTTGATGTGAATTAATGGATTGATAGAAAAACTTAATTCAATTCATAATCTAATCCATGAAAAAAACTTTGACATTTAATTAACCAAAGTTTTAATATATCTTATTTATATATGAAAAAAATTAATAAATCAAGATAGTTGAATTTAGTATTCATGTCACGTCCATCCTTTAACAACCAACCGTTTTTTTATATCATGGGGTATGCTACGTCATATATCAATGCACTGTATATCGTTCAATATTTTCAATATATATATATATATATTTTATTAAAAAATTTTACACGAGTTGCACATAACAAATATTCTGACCACGCACTTTATAATAAAAAGAAAAAAAAATTACAATACGAAATACTTTTGTTAGATATTCTTTGTTGAATTATAGGAATACTTAATAACTTGCAACGGTACAATTTTTCTTGCATACGTCATGTATTTCGGCAATTTTACAAACTTCCAACACAATAAAATTCTCTGAAATTTTGTTCTCATTTATTATCACCATAACCATCAGTCAAAAAAATTACGATGATGATCACAATTTCATAATGATAAATTCAAAAAATAAAATAAAATAAAATAAAATAAGCAAACGCCGAGTTATTAGTTGACTCAGTTTTCAACAACTAACTCGGTATATTATCTCTCGCCAAGCTGATGTATAGCTCACATTATCTTTTATTCTTTTCTTTTCTTTTCTTTTCTTTTACGACGTATAATACTACAACTAAACTCTATGAATTATATTACAAAATAGAAAAAAAAAATTTAGCAAATTAATTAACAAAAAAGAGAAGAAAATTCAAACCAAATTGGATTCGTAATTAATCCCACCCCGAAGAAGCTTGAAAATTACTTGGAATCAAACAATCGGTAGCCAATATATGCTCCGGAAATTCTACACAAAAATCCTGTGGTGGGTATGCCCACATATCAAACAAGTCATCAATGGCAATGAACTCGTTACGGGACACGGCAGAGTCAAACTGGAAACTTCCTTCAATATTAGGCAACTCAACAATTTCACCCAATTCCTCCGGCTCTGCCGAAACATTCTCGGACGATGGCGATGATGAAGAATCAAACTTGATCATTGAAGCTGCTTTCGTGGCTGCAGTTTGGATGTCTTTGGGCAGTAAAGAAACTGGTCGGGGTAGAAACTCGACGAGTTCAGGAAAATTGAGCACAGCCGAGTCGCCTTTTATACTGAGTGCAGCTACATCGTGAGCACGAGCTGCCATTTCTGGAGTAGGGAAAGTTCCGAGCCAGATTCTCGATTTCTTTCTGGGCTCACGAATTTCGGACACCCATTTGCCCCAACTTCTCATTCTTACTCCTCTGTAAACAGGGTGCTTGCTTCCTGCTGCTGTAGCTGAGTGATCATTTGCCCTCTTTCGTTTCCGTCTTTTTCTGTCTTCAGGATTCTGAATTTCGGACTTACTACAACGGTTTGTCGCAGAACTTTGTGAAGAAGGTGAAGAAGGAGAAGAATTCATGGAATTGTTGCTAGTTGTGCTTTCAGCTTCAGAATTCAAGTTGTTTGGTTAGGCTGCAGCCATTAAATGAGTGTGATAATTATTGCCTGAGAAGAATTATGTGAAGTTTTTTGATGATCAGAGCAATGATGGTAGAGAAAGATGAGAGAAGGGAAGACTTTAAGGACAGAGAAGATTAATGGAGGAGGGGTTTTGTAGGGAAGAGCGAGGAAGAAGAAGAGAAAACGCTTCTTTTCATACTGACACGGAACCCACCAATATTGTAATTTCCTTCTCTATGCAGAGAGTCTTAATAATAATAATAATAATAATAATAATTTAATTTGTTTTTTGAATTTCAGATGTTTAGTTTTTAATTTAACACCATAAACCTATTTATATAGTGTTTTAGGTGAAAGAGTGAATAATTATTTATGGATTAAAATAATAATATTGAGGTTAAACTAAATGACAGGGGTATATGTCCTTTTCATGATGTTGAATCTACTCTTTAACATACTCCCAATAAGAAAATTGTTAGGGTTTTCAATTTTTTTTAATGGTCTAGAATGTTTAAAAAACTGTTTTTAAATGATTAAAAAAATATTTTTAAATAATTAAAAATTAATTTTTTATGATTTTATATTCTGATATAATAAAAAATAATATTGAAAATTGAAAATACACCTAAAATCATGTTCTAAAAATTAAAAAAAAAATTTATATCTACTCTAAAACATCCTGAATTAATTGAAAATTAAATATAAAATAAATAAATAAATAAGACAAGAGAAGGTCAGGGGAAATGAATGGGACCCAAAAAGGACACTGGCCCCAAATATAAAATTAAATTAAAGTGGTCCCCACAATTTATTTAAATATTTAATTTCTTTCTTCTACTTCCTATACATCCCTCTTCCATTTATCCGTTAGGGTTGATGATT
The DNA here is from genome assembly GCA_035590515.1 of Trichilia minutiflora. Taxonomy (NCBI): domain Eukaryota; kingdom Viridiplantae; phylum Streptophyta; class Magnoliopsida; order Sapindales; family Meliaceae; genus Trichilia; species Trichilia minutiflora. The sequence goes on from JAVXUL010106644.1 coordinate 18,695, forward strand.
GATTCATTTGTCTGTTGTATCAAAATTATGATACCAACATTACTTGATTCTCTTTTTTCATTTTCTCGTTAAATCCCATTTTTATATAACAATAGTTTCCAAATTTTAGTGGGAGTTCAGTACTACACAAGAAAAAACACTTTTGCAAAAAAGTTTTTTTTTGGTCTTCTTATTTTTTTTTGTT
>JAVXUL010106674.1:0-18873 GCA_035590515.1 Trichilia minutiflora
AATTGGGGATGGGTGTCAAGTGAAGAGGATTCAAGTTTTTGGGTCTTTTCTTCATCACATCTTCATCAACTCATCAAGTCTTCAAAAATCCCTAAGGTAATAAAACTTAATTTCCATTGATTTCCAAGCTTTCTAGCCTAGGGTTTCTTGATGAAAAACTTACATTATTGCATGATTTAGGCCATAGAACCAACATCAAATTCATATTTGTTGGTTATACTGATAAAACTAAAGTTTATCATTTCTATGATCCCTTGACTAATAAACTTATTATTAGTCATGATGTTGTGCTTGATGAGAAAAATGCATGGACTCTTTTCCATGAGTATAAAGACTTTTTTTCAGCTGATGAACTAATAATAGAGCTAATGTTTTTCCTTCACCATCATCAACTTTACCTAGTTTGTCATTCGCAGTAACTTCAACAAATTCTTCAAGCTCTTCATGAACTCCTGTAAGAAAATAAGGCTCCATGAGGAAGATCTATGAATAGACTGAAAGGTATCAATTTGCATCAATTCAAGAGCCAAGTTGCTTTGAAGATGCTGTCAAAATTAAAGAATGGTATACAGTCATGGATGAAGAAATAAAAGCCTTGAGAAGCATAACACTTAAAAGCTTGTTAACTTACCAAATGGTAAAGAGAAGGTTGGTTTAAAGTGGGTTTACAAGCTCAAATTCAAATTTGATGGTTCAATATAGAAATATAAAGCATGTTTAGTTGCTCGAGGTTATATACAATGTAAAGGTATTGATTTTGAAAAAACATTTATGCATGTTGCTAGATTTGATACTATTCAAACTGTTTTAGTTATTGTTGTATATTATAAATGGAGTGTCTATCAATTTGATGTAAAATCAGTTTTCTTAACTGATGTTTTGGATGATGAAGTATTTGTAGAGCAACCAATAGGTTATGAAGTTAAAGGACAAGAAAAAAAGGTTTATCGACTTAAGAACATGTTTGGGGTAGTTTTTTAAATACTTAAAAGCTGGTTTTTACTTTTCTTTTTAAAAAAAAGATTTTAAAATTAAGATGAGATTTTTTTTGAAATTGTTTGGTATAATAGATAAAATAATCTTTTTTTTATTAAAATTATCATTAAGGGTATTTGATTTAGTTAAACCAAAACATTCAAAAGTAGAAGTTAAGAAGGATATTTTTGAAATAAAATAAATATTATATTTATATTTAATGAGAAGAGAAGAAAAAGCTCCTCTTTATTAACTTTTTAAAAAGTTCTTTTTTATACTTTAAATGCAAAATATTTTTTAATTTTATCTATTTAGTACAACTTTTATTAAAAAGAGGTTGAGAAACACTAAAAAAGTTGGGTCAAACAAAGACTAAGAAGGCTTTGCACGGCCTTAAATAAGCACCAAAGGCCTGGTACTCAAGAATTGATGGACATTTCAACAAGCTTGGACTCAAAAAAGTTTAAGTGAGCCAAATTTGTATGTCAAATCTATAAGAACTAATGAGGTACTTATTGTATGTTTATATATAGATGATTTGATTTAAACTACTAATAATATTGTTTCAATGGAAGATTTTAAAAGATTGATGATCAAAGAGTTTGAAATAACTGATTTTGGTTTAATGAGTTATTTTTGGGGGCCGGAAGTAAAGCAAAATGCTACTAGAATTTTTCTCTCTCAAGAGAAAGACTTACTTGTGAAATTTTATATGCAAGATTGCAATTTGGTGAAGACTCCTCTCAATACTAACTAGACATTTAGTTTAAAAGATAAGGAAGAGAAAGTTGATAGTTATATTTATCGTAGCTTAATTGAAAATTTATGTATCTCACCAATAGTAGGCCAGATATTATGCAAGTAGTCAGCCTATTATCACGATTCATGCAAAATCCAAGTAAAATCCATTACGGTGCTTTTAGCTGAATGCTTAGATATTTGAAAGAGACTAACTCTTATAGGATTTAGTACTCTAATGCTAACAATATTTGAGTTGTGTGGTTTTTCTGATAGTGATTGGGCAAGTTCACTTGATGATCGGAAGAGCACATTTGGCTATACCTTCAATCTTGGTTCAGGTGATATTTGTTGGAGTTCAAAGAAGCAACCATCTATTGCTCAATCCTCATTAGAAGCTGAGTATATTGCTGTAACTTTAGCAACTTGTCAAGCAATTTGGTTACAGTGAATATTGGATGATATGAAGCAAAAGCAAGAATTTAGAACAACTATCTTCTGTGATAACCAGTCAACCATTACTATAAAAATGAATCCGATGTATTATAGTGGCTCAAGACATATTGAGAGTCGGCATCACTTCATAAGAGAATTAGTGGTTAAATGGAGTATAATGTTTCTCTACTGTAACAACAATAAGCAACTAGCAGATTTATTTACAAAAACACTTCCTTTAGTAAAGTTTAAGTACTTAAAGAACATGTTAGGAGTTATTAATTTCTATATCATGGGAGAGAGTTAAAGAATAATGCAGAAATTAGTTTATTTATTTATTTATTTAAATGTTTACGTATTGTTACTCTTGATTAGTCAATTGGTAGTTTTATTTGAAGTCCTAGTTTTAGGTAATAAGAAACTATTTTTCTAGTTTATAAGAAACATGTGGCATGTTGTTGTTATAGTATCTAAACTGTAAGCATTCAGTTTTCTTTGATATGTATTTATCTATGATCTAGCATTTAATAAAGTGTGTGATTTTCCTATTTAATTTTCTGATGCATATAACTTGTTTGATAAAATTCCATTTTGTTCTTACATCTCTATTTTATTATCTTAGATAGAAGTTTGTGAAAGTTATAATATACGTAACAATTAAGAGTTGACTCATTTGAATACTACAAGATTCAGAGACCATGTATACGTAACAATTAAGAGTTACTCCAGCTTCTGAGTAAGAAAACGTGAAGAATCCAAAGAAGCAATATTCGTGATCACATCTGACGAATATAAATTTAGGTAATTGAAACCTAATCATCTGTGAGTCAATTTACACAGTTTTAATTTATTTATTTATGTTATATTATATTTATTAATAGTTAATAAATTTGATAACATAATAATCAAATTAGTAACTTCATATAAAATATGGATGGAAACCAAATATAGTTTGGGAATGGTAGGCTTATATTCTTATTCTTAAAAGGAATAAAATTAGTGTCAAAACATAAGAATACAAAAGTCATTGCTTATGTTAAAAATAGAAGTGGTTATCATTTTTATCAAAATAATAAAAGTCTTATAGAAAATGGAGATATTGTATTTATAGAAATAAATAAACATAATTATTTTTAATAAGCTACTTGGGTTGTTTAATGAAAATGAGATCGCTACCACTTTAACATAAATTACCAATAATAGTAATATAAAAATCACAGTTAATCCTCTAACTTTCACACAATTTAGTGAAGATATATAAGTCAATGGGAGAAAAAGAAAAGAGAATCTTTTTAATAATTAAAAGATCATTATGTCTTTATCATTAATGAAGAAAATCAACTAACTGATAATCCCAAAACTTATAACGATGCTATGAGACAATTTGATTTTAAAACTAACAATTAGCCATGAAAGATGAATTAGAATCTATTGAGAAGACTCAAGTTCAGGAATTAATTAATTTACTTAAAGAAAGAAAATCTATTAGATGTAAATGGGTATGGCAAAATTAAAATATGATGGAAGTCTAGATAGATATGCCTAGAATAAATTTGTGGATTCTTATTCACTAGTTACTAAATTCACATTCATTCAAATTATCATAATAATTGTTCTGTGATAGAAGCTTAGGTATGAGGTTAAGTCACAATCAGCTAAGGTATAATCGTAATTATGACAGAGATTCAGGTGTGAGGTCAAGTCATAATCGATCAAGGTATGACAGCAATTGTCTAATGATGGAGGCTCAAATGTAGAGTCGAGTTACAGTTGAAATTTAATATTTAAATTAGTATAATTAAAATATAAATAGTACTTAATTCGATGTGAAGATTGTATTTTTAATGGTAAATTAAAAGAAGATATTTAATACATCTCAATTAGAGAATTTTCTAATTAAAGAAAATAAAGACAAAGTCTATAAATTAAAGAAGTCTTTATATTGACTTAAATAATTATTTAGATAATGATATTTAAAATTTCATCAAGCAACACTGAATTTAGGTTACAAAATAAACCTTTTGAATCATTGTGTTTACAATTGACAATGTCAAGAAAGAATATCTATACTCTCATTATATGTGAATGATTTTTATTTGTCAGTCATAGTTTGGTACGAAGTTCGATATAAAAAACATAGGTGAGTATCTTATATTATGGGGATTAAAATTACTAGAGATAGAAAATCAAAGATATTATATCTAGATCAAAAAAAATTATCTAAAAAAAATATATAAACGATTTAACATAAAATATTGTAAATCGATTAGTACACCTACTTGTAAATCAACTATTTTAAGTAAAGATTCTTATTTTCAAAATAAAATTAAACTGGAAGAAATATAAAAAGAGTACTTTATAGATAGGCTATTGAAAACTAATATATGTAATAACTTGTACGAGGTTAAACATATCACATACAGTAGTAGTGATAAGTAGATATCAATCAAATCCAAGAAGAGAACATTAACAAGCAATTAAGAGAATCATAAGGTATCTAAAAGGAATTAATGGTATAAAACTTTACTTTGGTTTGTATGATTTAAAACTTGTTGGGTATTATGATGCAAATTTTGTTGGATCAACAAGTGAAAATCTGTTTTATAATAGAATAGTGTTTCTTGGTTAAGAAAGAAACAACGTTGTGTTATAAAGTTTATCATAAAAGTAAAATATATTTTAGGTAGTACAGTGGATAAAATAGCTATATGGATAGTACAGTGGATGATACAGTTATATGGATTTAAAACTTTATTGATAATTATAATTAGATTTATCTAAAATATATATAGATATATTTCGTGATGTAATAACAAGTCTACTATCTATTTGATTAAAAATAAAGGGAAAACTCCAAAGAAAGGATGAAATTAATTCGATCCTATGATCAAGGGATTGTTTCTAGAAAAATTTCGAGAAAACGTGTAACTACTACAAGTTTGAGAATTATTTAACTATATAGTAAACATGTGGGAAGGTATTATTTGTTGAGTATCAAGGACGCCTAAAAAATTATGAATATTATTCAAAGAAAAGATAAAGGATACTCTAACGAGGTTAATAAATATTATAATAAATCATCTTAGATATAAAAGTTGATATAAGACATCAAGATAAATTTAAGTAACATAGGATCTTTAATATGTGTACGTCACCATGAAAACTAAGTACAAATGAATTTTTTCTTAGTTTCGATTTCGGCATCATTTTACTTTGGTAAAATGTGTATACCATAATCTTTATGTTTTAATTATGGTATGATAATGATGATTGGTTTTATGCATAGGATATTCAACCATCGGAAATAAAATTGATCACTTTGATCAAATGGGAAATTAAAAGAATATGATCAAAATGAGATTATATATAGGATTGTGTTCTTAGGTGAAAAAATATTGGTGAAAAGACACAAAAAGATGCAATTGTTCAAATGAACAACTGTATTAATTCGTCTATTTATTTAATTTATAAATAGACAAGTAAAGGTTGTGAAAATAGAAATGTAAATACATAAAATTGCATTGATGAATAAAGTGTGAAGAGACTTAAGTTTTTAAAGACAGTAATTTAAAGAATTTATGAAAAGTCTAGTAATTTAAAGAATTTATTAAAAATCTTAGTTTCATATTCTGACTTTAAGTTTTAGACATCCTTACATATAATCACTAGTCTTACGACGATGTCATTAAATTCCATGACTCAGTTTCACTACAAGAGGTCTGACCAATTGATTGCCCTCCTTGAGGATATTTTTTATTATAATTAAATCCAATGAGCAAGATTCAACCTCAAACCTGAAAATGTTTTACCAATTGAATCAACTAGTATCCACCATAGATGTCAACGCCTGCATGAGCCCTGCAAAGCCATCGATGGGGTGCTGCCAAGTGGGGCGAGACAGGCTTGGCTGTCTTGTTTTACTCTAACCTACAGAAACTGCCTTTTGAATATTCTTCTAGCATTTGGACGAAAACCGCAGGGTGTTAGCAGCACTTGAGGGGTACAGCACAAAAGGTTATCTGCTCCACGCCTTTGTGGCAATGGTCATTTGGGGACTGCGATGGATCTTTAAGGTTGACAAAGTAAGAGATGGAGAGATCTTGACCTTTGCCAAGTGCTTTGAGCTCATGATATTGGAGCAAAAGGTATATCCATTTGAGTTAGCTGTGTAGATTCAACTGAAACGGAAGATGGAATCTTATGAAAGTCTTTGGCTCTGAACCTCCATGTCCGCTTGTTAATCAAAGCAAGTCAATCCAAAACTCTTGAGTTGCCATTGTTCGAGTTTGCTTGGAGTGGAGTTGGACCAGGGATGAAAGTGCAAAACAGAGAAATGACCATACTCTTGGTTTTATTCAGTCGGTCCATAACAAGGCCAGCTCATAGAATTCAGTTGCATCAGGATTGCCTAATCGACCTTTCATGGTCACAGACGAAAGGATTAAAGAATGAATCACGGGGCATTTGATTTATTTTTCTTCTAATCACATTTGGATTTCGGAGGTCCATTAGATGTGTGCTGTAATAGTACCTCAAATTATGGAATTGCATCTTGAAATGATTAATTGAATGTCATGAAAGGTTGTTCATTTTGTTTGAAATTTCTCAACTGTTATATATATGCATATATTAGTACAAGAGTAAATAAGTTTGACGATTGAGAAGATAAATGAATCTGAAATTTTAGGGCAACAGCTTTTATTATTGCTTATCTTGATTTCACTTTTTTGTGTGTAACTGTGTATGAATGTCAATGACTCAATATACAGAAAGCAACAACAGAAATTAAACGAACAACTCTTTGAAGAGATTCCGCATCCAGACACAAGTTAATTGATACACTGCTTCATTAGCAGACATTTAGATCTCTGATGTAATAATAAATATGCAAACAGAAAATTCTCAGTTTTCAGAGCGGTTAGATTGGGTTAATATAATTAACCATTGTATGGGTGCTATGTTGTCATTGTTTACTACCATCTTACTCAAGCAATGGACCACAAAAGACCACATTTCATATATTTTAAATCATTATGTATGATACGAACACTACAGGCAAGGACATCCCTCGAATATGAATCATAAGGAGGAACTACATAAAAAAAAAAAAATAGTGTTTCAAGGTAACAGCACTTAACATGAGACCCACAAACTGTACGAACCCAGGACTACCAAAAGCATGGCATGTACAATAATCAGAGGAGAAAACCAAACAGACGATTGGACAGAAGAAGAAACTAAGAAAAATGAAGACTTGAGGAAATCCATACTGGTCTTATGTCTTCAACCGCTTTTGACCTTGATCTGATTCTTCTCCGCTGCTTACATCCCTAAGTTTTGTCATTGCTTGATTGACAGAGGGGCGATTCTCCAGATCCTGGGACAATTAAAGACAGATATCATCAACTAAATCAGCAAATACAGCTGTAACATAATATGTTGTAGATTTGTAACTGAATCAAAGTTTCTGCATTCTAACCAAACCACACAGCCCCAGACCAAAATCATTTAGCTATCCACTCACTTTATACCTTTGCAATGGATGCTTCGGACATCAGCCCTCTGTTTGCTCTCTTCCCCAGATCAATCTGCACTGAGATGTTGGCCTGCGACAGATCTATGCCAGCACTCTCTAATGCTTGTGCTAGATTGTTTAACAACCTGTTTGGTACCAAATTTAATAAATATTAGCATCTTGCAACCTAGCACTCACACCTTGGAGGAAGTTCCAAGAGAAATGAGATACACATACCATTCAGAACCCCTTAAAGCAAGATAGTAAAGAGGCCTTAACATTTAAAAGAAGAAGTATGATCTATCCCCTCATTAACCCCTAAAAGACTGTTGTTGGCCAACTAATTTAAGCATCTGAAGGATCTTTACAGAAAAGAACATACATGTGACAAATGGAAACATAATAAGGAAAAATCAAAGATATCTAGAAGGAAAGAAGAAAAATAAAAAACAGCATTGAAAGTATATTCAGTGTGATAAAAAGGACAGAGACAAATATGAAAGATCATCTCACACCTAATTTGAATTATTGAATTGCGTAAAACCATATCTTAAGTGTCAATACATTTTGGAACCACTGCCACAAAGAAACTATTAGTAATTGTTGATTAAAAGACGAGAGAGATACAAACAGACCTCGAATACTCCAGGAATTATGTTATTATATATCGGATAAAGACTATTCATGAGATCTATGTATATTCACTAACCTAGAAGTACAGGATATATATATTGGAAGAGAAACAGGCCTTAACTGAATATGACTGCCAATATGTATTTAGGTAATTGCCTGATACTATCAATTAAATTCAAGAATTTAAACCAAAGCTTGCCATAGTTTACAACTATCCAACAATTCATGAACAGAATACACTCCTGGAAGTGTGACATGTGAAACTTTCAAAGATTTAAATAAAATGGACCTCCAGAAAAAGTTTGTGTTCCTTGTCTTCTCATTGGATAAAGCACTGGCAGCACTCTTTAACTTCTGAAACAAGAAGTATGGGCTCTTCTAAGAACAGATTCACTGTCAGTGCCACCAACCATGACAGAAATAAATAAACAAAAAAACTGACAGCAACTACACAACCACTTAGCAGTTTCTAGCAACACATAGTGCTCAAGTTTCAATCTTCCATATATCAGTAAAGTGAAAGCTGTTGAACTTCCTAATACAATCAAGGCAAACAAGCCAACAAATACTTCTAAGTTGTGACAGAGCAATCAAAATCTACACAGATGACAATTAAGCATTTTGCTCTGATGATAAGTTACCTCACCACAAAGCAACAATAAACACAAACATAGATACAAAATCTCCAAGATAGATAATGAACCTCTACGCAAATGACAATAGTCAACCATGCAATTGGTGTACCATGCTTACAAAATTCTAAACAATCATAGTTCTTTCACAGCCAAAAATAATAAATTAGAGAATCTTAAAGTTGTTTACTTACCCGTGGGAGTAGACACTTGATATGCTGATTGTCCCCCCTTCAATTGCCAGCTCCTCATGTTGGCTCATTGTATCAGTTGCAGCTGGACACTCATTTGACTGTGCATCACAGGCTGGTCTCTGAAGAGGCTGCACTAACACACCGTCGCTTCGAACAGGTGCAGACAAGTTACCTTGCATAGCCATTGGCAGAGATATTCCCTTGTTTGACAACTCAGGTTGCCGATCCACTAATTTGCAGGCAATGTCCCTGCTAGGATCAGACTCTACTGCATTATGTGTGCTTGTAAGCATGTTTGAGGGGATACTGATGTTATTCTCGTCAAATTTCCCGGGAAACGTTGACCCTGGACCAGAACCATTTTTCATGGAATGTGACTGACCGACAAAACTCTGAGCACGCCAGTGACTATTTCTCTGGTTCAAAAAGGAGAGTTGTAAGTTAAACTTAGTGATTTCATGAGTCAAACAAGCATGCTATTGAAAAGCACTCCCAGCAGCTATTCACAACCAAAATAATTCCCTCACAAGGAATTCACAACATTCTCACCACACCCCACCTCCCTAAAATTAGTATAAAACCTTCTGTTAGAATATAGAGCCATGAAAATGTAAATTTTTAATTTTTCTTGATTAAGATGTTTGCATTAACTTCATTGATTTTAAAGCTTTGCAACATCTACGATTATCATTACCTAGATTTTTGTTTTCCTGTCCTACACTAGCATTTATCTTTTTGGTTTGAAGGTGTTTGATGATTACGTAAATTATATTTATCTACCTGAAATCAAGCAAAAAAAAGAATCCAGCATGTTTGGATCAAATTTTCTGTCAACTCATATAACCAGAAGCATTAATTCCATCTCATAGGTAACATATATATCAGGAGTGTGTCCATCATTATATTGGTGTCAGTGACTGTCATAATCCGAAAGTATACGTTCAGGAAACCTCATGTTGAAAAAACTTATACAAGACCAAGAATCCAAAATTTACCCAAGGCATCAATTTTGTAGGCTCAGCACTCCAATCCTGGTATGAACCCTCATACTTTTGCACCTTTTCCTGTAAATATTGGACATACTCGATCACCTGCAAAGAAAGATTCATATTCGGTCAACAGATTTGAAGGACAGAGTCCCTCAACTGAATTTAATATACATGCAAATTCCCATATATATGCAGCATACCTCCAACAAGAACGATGCAGTATCTCTCTTCTGTTCACTATGGGGTATGATTTCTCTCAATGTCTGAAACCTGAAAACAACATATTACAATATGCTGTTAACATGAGCTTGGAATTTTAACCAGCATTTTACTCGAAATGAATAACTAGTTGGTATATTAACACCCCAAAATCATAAGAATTTTGTTTGAAAACAGTTCCACACGCTTTACTCCCATGTCCAGTTGTATACACACAGAAATAAATAAAAACTAAATTGAAATTGCCTGGTAATAATAAAAACCATATTAATGAAAGAATCAAAAAACACCTCTCATTAATCTTGCTTCTTCTCCGCTGCTCGGTGACTGAATGCTTCGATCGTATAACGCTAGCCTTGTCACTGTCTTTCCCATCTACCAATCCAGAATTAAAAAAGAGACTAAATTTTTCAATCCTCTTAAACTTGAAAAATGAGAACATATTTAAAAGGAACAAAAGAAATCAAAAAATAATAGAGGTCAAGAGAAAGGTATGGATCTGGAACCTTTTGAGTTGTTACTAATGGTGGCAGTGGTCTCCCTCTTGGACATGAATTCGTCGTCGTCGTCGTACTCTTCCTCCTCTCGATTTCCTTTTGCTGTTCTCATTCTCTGATTAACTACGCATCCAGTTGTTACCAAAACAAAAATATGATTAAACAATTAAATATTTTAGATATAAACATGAATTAACCTGTAACTCAAATAATTTTGTTATTTTTGTTTTTCTCCGGTGAGAGCTGGAGCAGCAACTCAGGCTCTATGGTACCGTTGTTTTTGCAAGGTAGGAGGCTGGAATGATATGTGGGTAACCTCATACGATTCCCGTGAGGACACTCCGAGTCATACTTACGGCACCATATAAGCTTGACAATTACGAGCAATTACTTGTGATGTTGCTTACATGACTTTCTCCTAAATCAGACCAAACAAGGCCCACCCATTAAGTCCTGATCCATTTCTACTAATACACAAACATATAACGTTAATTAATATATCCACAATCACCACTAGCAAATGCAACTAAATACGAAGCAGCCATATCTTACAATTTTTTTTTTTTAACCCGAAATCACATCTACTCAATTATTATTACTATATCCAGTTATATACGAAAATAAATACCTATTTTTACAAAAAAAATAGATACTCATTTTTACAGAATTCGTGACTATAAATCATATAACTCTACCTTTAATCACTAGACGCATATATAAGGATCACTCGTAATGATACTAAATATAAGAATAAATCGAGACCTCCACCTTAATGCATCATGTAACATTATAATGATTCGTATTCAAAACATTCACCACAACATTTCTAATCTTACCACCACAACCACCCAGCCAAGTGTCTTACAAGTTTTAAAATACGATAAAAATATAAAACCAAATTTACTATCAAATAAAATAGTATATATTTATTAAATAATAAATAATTTTAAAAATTATAAAATTTATTATTAAATAAATTTATGCCAATTTAATGAATATATTTTGAGATAAAAAATTAAAATAAGTAATATTATTATAAATTAAATATGTTAAAAATAAATTTTCCTTACACCTCTTCAATTAAGAATTCACTTTAAAAGTAATGTAAGAGAGTATTAACTTCTTGCTTTTAGCAAGACAATGGACTAGTTGAGTGTTTGTTTTTTTTATTTTACATACTCAAAATTTTAAATTATTTTTTATATAAATATTTTAAATTAAATTATACTTTTGGAGATAATATAAAAATAAACATGATCCACGGTAATGTGATAAATTTAAAAATATATATGTAAAAATATGTTTTCACAATACATTAAATAAATATAAACTAAATAATGCATAGGTATACTTACATAAAAAAAGTGAAAGATCAGTTTGACTGATATTTGTCCCTTTGATAACAAAATACATAAATACAAATATGGATTAACCTGTAACTCAAATAAATTTTGCTATTTTTTTTCTCCGATATTATTTTGTTCTGTTCTTCTCTCGGACAAACATAACACTGGTAAAAAGAGTGAAAGACAAAGGAGAAGCTCTGCAAGCAAGCTAGCATCATGTGAATTGTGCCACATAAGCAAAAGGCAAAGATCTCAAATATGGTAAGGGCAAGAGGCAAGGGGGTAGGGATTCCATTCTGGTCCATTCTCAAGAGAATCATAAAGGAGAGAGGTGAGGAAGGAAAACTTGAGTTCATGCTAACTGAACTGTTGTAGCTTTTGATTGGTAAGGAACGAAAAATTATTCCATACGTATGACCTTTGATGCTGTTTTTGAGAGCAATGTTCTGTTTAGAGCTTTGGTGAAAAAACAGAACAACAGACTTTAAAACATAAAAGAGTTTTGCTAAATTGAAAATTTTATTCCAATGCTCTCAGCAGCAATTGCAGGTACATGTTACAGAATACATATTATCATTTATGTAGATATCTGGTACTTTTGTTTGAGCAAGGTTTTCTAATTTGTAATCATATGTCATAAAAGTATCATTAGAAGGAGGGCTATGAGATTTTTTTTTTTTTTTGTTAAAGCCAGTAAGGGAAAGTAAACTAAAAGAACTTATTAACTGTGATTTTACAGACAATTGATTTTCATACTCTGAAAGGAATAAATCCTGAGGTTCTAATTTTCCTCATGACCAAATAGAAAGATAAAACTAATATGGTATACAGATATGGATTGGTTCAGTTAAATTAACCTCACTTCATGAGCATTAGAAAAATGTTTTCCTGCAGGAACCATGGTAGCTTCTGCCCATAATTTTTTTTTTTTTAATCGAAGTGTCTGCGCACTTCGACTAATTCTGGGGGGAGGGGGGGACTGGAAGGCGCAGTATCCCATCGCTACGATCCTCCACTTAAATCGCGAATACACTTAAAGAATTGAATTCAAGACCGTGCGCCTAATCACACAATCTTAAATTTGTCCTTATCAACTGACTACTCACGGGTAGGTTCGGACCCCTAAATACAGAAGCTTTTCCGCGATTTTTATTTCCACCAAAGCAGGAAAAGAATGATGCAAAGAAAGATGAGGCTCTTATCTCTTTTTGATCCTTGCTCATCTTGATTATCCGATCATGTAACTACGTACCACAAAAAGTAGTTTTATCTGCCAAAACTTGATTGAAATTTGCTTGCTTATTGTTGTTGGTCTGTGTGGAAGAACTTCACTTCATCTCTAATGTTTGGCATATATATAACCATTCGTTTCTTAATGATAGGCTTGACTGTTTCTTCATTGCCTTTGGTTTTTCATTTTAACACCTGTCCCATTGTTATTTGAATTGTGATTGAGTAACCCCATTCATTTACAGTATTATTAACAGGAGTTAAATTGATTTTTTTTTTTTTATGTTAGAAAAATTTTAATCTACCTAATTTAAATCATAGGTCGAATTAGTAAAGTGATGATTCGAACTAATAATCAACGATATGGCAGCATAAGTACAGCATAAGTAATTCCCTGTACCCCAAAATAACACCAACCATTGTTTTAAAAGTTAAAATCCATACTTGATGGGTGGACTTGAAGAATCTTAGAAATGATATTTTCTTGAGCACTCTAGCTCCCTTACGAAGAATGAGAAGATTTTGGAAGCATGATAGCTTTAATACATGTTAAGTTAATAAATATAGAACAACAAAACGTTCTTTAATTATATCTCAATTTAACTACCTCTTGACTCTGAGAATGAGGTGGTTGGTCTCTTGACTTCTGATGTGGGGTGGGGGGAGGTGATGAGTTGGAGTTCGTCTCTCACTCATTCTGGGAATATCTCCCACTATTTAGTATTTAATCATTTTTTTTTCAATAGATGACAAATGGCAAATTTAATGTTGTGAATTTTGATGTTACGTTAGGTAAAAGTAACAATATAAGATTAATGTGCCAATACTATAATATTTAATGGTATACAGAGTTAAATGATTATTGAGTTGCAGCTTATAATCCAAACCGAGGACAAGTTTTTCGAGTTAATTCACTTTTGTGTGATCGCAACCCTTGTCTTGACTATTGTAATACGTGTATTGCTTAGAGCATCTATTGGGTATAGTTTGGTGGTTCTATTTTGAGAGGATAGTCATATTAGTTCTGAGTTCGAATCACTGAAAATACATTCAGATATAAGAGTTTGATATAATCTCAATTTTATCTGACCGTTTAGGATCGTCGATCAGTGAAATTGAGTCGAACGCTTATTGATTAAGGATTTAGGCCCTATTCTAATAACGCTGTTCTAAAATAATCGACGACCTGAATCTCTTTGACGGAATCTTCTTATATGTTGATTGACAGTCAAAATTTTTAGATTAAAAAAAAAAAAAATGTATCGCTTAAAATACAGGAGGCATGATGACTTAACGTCATCTACATCTTCTTTCTATTTATAATTGACAGTCTACTCATGATTCCAAGCTCAACGACAACAATTAAGCACGAAATTATAGGACTTAACTCAACACCTTATGACACAACCTGATGACAGTAATATACCACCTATGTCTACGTTCTTGAAGATACCTGATGCTATTGTTAATAGTTATTAAATAATTTTATTACAAAAATTGTACCTAAGATTCTTCTATTAAAATTTGAAATGAGTGTTGCAATTTGAGATAACATTTATTTTTTAAAAAAAAAATTCTCATTAACAATAGCATCAGCATCAAGCATCACGTGAATTGTGAATGAAGACATCCTTAATAAACTCGTCCAATGACTGCAGCAGCCGCCGTTCGTCTAGCAAAACAAGATCTCAAAATTTTACGTACGGTGGGCTTTATTATAATAAAAATTTATGGGAAAAGCAAAGCAAATGAAGCATGATTTATGTTATGAATGACGAAACTCCGAAATAACGGCTCCAAAGGCCGAAACAAGAGGCGAGCCAAGAATCCGTGTGCCACGCCCACCGGTCCAAATGGCGCTGATTCTATTCATCGTCCTGTGGATGTGGGGGATTTTGATTTTGAAGATCACTTATCTGATTTGATTTACTAAATGACAACACCTTGGACCGTACAACAAAACTTGACGGCTTAAGGAGGTATCAAGTGGGCCCAAACAACGGGAAAATCAAACCAAAATTGATCAACAATTCTACCCTTATTTCGTCAAACTATATCCTATTCTTTATTATAAAAATTTTTTGTTAAAAATATATTATTGTTGCAAATTAATATAATATATTATTAAATAGTAAAATATAAATTAATTTAATTATTAAAAATTAATAATTAATAATATTATATTAAGTTAATTTATAATATATATATATATATATAATTTGTATTTTCTTAAGTCCATTATAACCCATATCAGCATATTCTTCTCAGCACCACATCATCATAAAATGACAAATAGCCATGCTTCATCTTTTAAAGGGGGAACCTTTCGCAAAAAATGAATCACCCTCCTCTTAACAATATAATTTAATCTCAGTCGTCTAATTTTTGAAATTAATAATCTTGATTTATTTTGATTTTCAAGAGGGGGTGATTCATTTTTGCCCCTAATCCCGAGAGTTTCTTATGTCTGGACAGTAAATGACCGACACTGAGGACCCTCTTCCTTTAACTCAGGATATGTTTTGCCCGAGAACTACTCGTACCTGGCCCAAAAGGCTTCTGACTTTAATATAAAAATGAGAATGATTAAAAAAAGCACAAAAATTTTTGTAGCCTCATGTGCCGCTCTGTCATGACAGCCACTATCTCATCACCCATCGAATTTCAGATGATGTGATGGAAGCAAGGCCTGCAAATCTCCAATCGGACAGTACAACCCTTAAATAAATACAGTTGACAACTGTCCAAGAGCAAATCATCCTATCATTCTCATTCTTTGATACCAAGTCATCTTTAACAGTCCTCCAGTAGCTCTATAAAAGGGGATGAGCCACAACATAAAAGGAAGTTTATGATCTTTTCTTTTAGAGTGATGAACTTCTCTCAACTATCTCTCTTTCACTTGCTCAATTTTACTTTCTCTCTTTTCTTCTTTTCTTCATCCTCACTAACTTAAGTATAAAAGTTTTTACGTCGAGAAATTCTTTCGACATTACTCCTAGGGTATTACTATTTTACAAAGAATCTCCGACGAAACGTCAACTGTATCACAACCATCCTATCCATCGAATTATTCCTCGTTGGTGGTAAAACGTCACCGAACATTTTAGGCACAATACACTGATACAATATAAAAATATTTTAATTTATTATTTATTTATTTATTTATATAAACCTCTATAAATCAAACAAATAACAAAAATACAACTGTAAGTTCTACAACTCATATAATGAGAAACCCTCCTTAAATAGATAAAATTCATAATTAAACTAAAATTATATAAACCATAAACAAAAATCAATTTACACAATATATATAACAAAAAAAAGTAATACTTGATAAACATATTTTTTATATAAATTATTATTTACAAAATAACATAGTATTATAGTAAAAACTCCAAACCTAATGACTCCATACTTCCAAGACATGTCCTCCATACCTAATAATATTAATTACAAATATTTTTAATATTTAATTATTTATTTAACCAGATATATTTATAAATTACAATTTACCCCTTTTTTTCTGATTGGGATCATGTGCATCCAATCTGCTTGCACCAATACCAACAGAAACCCGTTACCTAAAAAATAAGAATAAAAAATAAATAATTATCTACCTATTTTTTAATATAAAATTACCATTGTATTTAAAAAATTGGAAATGATAAATAAAATTAAAACTAGAGACAACGAACACGTGGCAGGATAATATCGACAGGTCAGATAACATCAATAAAGAGGATGCACGGGTCACCATCACGTGCATAGTCGTCCAGACATAGTTGACTGCATCATTTATCACGAAACAAGGTGGATCAAAAAAACATAATTTATATCAATGTTTTAAGGAAGTGCTAACATACATGCACCGTACCGTGTAATTTTAAACTTTTCAAGTATTTTAGAACAATTATACGGTACAAAAATAAATTATACGGTACAATTGGTACACCGTAGTATGACCAATATTTTAATTGATTAATAAATATATCTTCAAAAAAAAAAAATTATGTGAGTTGGCAACTTGGACCGAAAATATCTTAGCTTGACCGTGTTGCAGGTTGTCCCCACGTCGCTGCCGTCTTGCACCTACAGCCCATTATTTTAATGATTTAATAATTGTTTAATTATCATCTCACATGAACAACAATTAAAATTTTTTAAAAAATTAAAATTAATTTAATTAATTTTTTATTTTTTACTTTTTTATAATGTAATAATTATTATATTCATAATTTTTTTAAAAGTATAAAAATTAAATATATATATATAATGTATAAAAAATATTATTAAAAATTTATATAAAATTCATAAAATTTAATAAATAAAATTTATATTTTAAAATATATAAAAATTTTATAAATTATATTTTAAATTTTTTATTTTCATATTTTTATAAAGATCATAAGACTAATAATCATTTTACATTACGATAAAAAATAAAAAATTAATTTGATAAAAGAAATATTTATTACAACATTCAAATCTTTAAAAAATTTATCATTAAATATAAAATAAAAAATAATTATCATTTAATAAGATTATAAAAATATTTTTTATTATCTTATATTATAAACGTAAATTTTTATATAAGGTTATATTATTAACAGGGATTAATTACTCTGTTATCTATTGAGTAATTAATAATAGACTGGTAAGCTGAATGTATGTTATTATTTTATATTATTTATTATTGGACTAGTATAAGTTTATAATAATTTTTTATCGCCAAAATCAGTATAAAATTTTGTTTTGAAAGATTCAATCAAGTGATTTTATATTAATTTAAATTAGTTTTTTTCTTTTTTAATTTATAAATTTAATTAAATAAAAAATAAATTATTTTTAAAGAAACTGCATTAAAAAACCTTTAACTTAGTGTAACACTAACAGGACGGGAGATCACAATTCCAACTTTCAAGTCAAAAATGAACAAAAGAAAATTGATCCAACCGAAAGAGAAAGAAGTTCCCTCCATTTTCTGTTCATAATCTTTTCATTAAAAAATAAGGCCAACAAATTTCATTTTCTGTTGCTTTCCACAAAAATAAACCACAAAACTGTTGAATTAATATATGATAGTAAAACAACGGTGGAATGAAAAATAACCCGGATCATTTTACTAAATTACATATATTTTTTTTTATGTTTTTTTATATATATTCTTAAATTTTGAAATTAATGACAATTATCTCTTATAGCTTCATAAATACTTCTTACATTGTCTTTTATAACAAATACTTCCCTTAAATTTAAAACTAACTATAAATATCCACTGTTAATGTAATATTTTTAGTTAATTATTATTTTTTATAATGTATTGATATAATAATTATCCGTGAACTTTTCTCGCAATTAACGTGGAATAATTTAGTTGATAAGGTATGAGGGTAATGCGACTGTTTGTGAAATGACGATTTTTACACCAAAAAATAACTGCGAATGTAGTTATTTTCGACAGAAC
>JAVXUL010106693.1:5610-18871 GCA_035590515.1 Trichilia minutiflora
ACATCACATTGTTTATAATTAGTACAATTATTCTCTTCATATGCTCTCACAATCTCTCTTCCAATCCCGTAAAAGTCTTATTGAAAATATGATATTTTGACTATGTTTCAAAATTGAAAATCTAATATTTTTATTGTGCTTTAAAAGTAAAAGTTTTAATATTAATTTTTAACAAAATTTACTCGTTTTACCATCGCAAATTCGCAACCAACGATAAAGTGTAAGTATTAAATGCCGTCTTATTTAAACCGATTGCATTTTGAGGAATAGAATAGAATAGAATAGAATAGCTATTAAGACTAGATTAGTGCTTGAAAAAATCGGCAAAATCAGATTACGTAAAAAGGAACAGAGTATTTAGCCACGTGTCAACCCTGATGTGGTTTTGCAATGCGGACGTGGCATTCGTATCAAAATATCTTCTCAACGACACCTAGTATGCCCAACACGTGTCTTCCGTTGCGTGTGCAATCGCGACACATAAATCTGAATTCTGGTCCCACATGTAAAATCAAAAACAAAGGCCCAAACTACGCCACCTCAGCTTGAGAAACAAGAAGGCAAATGCCGGCCCACCTTTTGATCCGACTCTCAGAGAGAGAAAATCTTAAACTAGGAAGATATTTTTCGCGTTGTCAGCGGTCGTGAATGAAAGTGGGATTTCAATTTTGAGGCGTCTTCTGTTCCCTTCACCTGCACTACTAATAAGCAAAGTGTGAGAGTATCAGATATTTGCTAAGGATGAGGTGAATTGGATAATTTTACTAAACAACTTTTGCATTTCTAATTTTTAATCGGGGGGTTTGCATAGACTGCTTCTACAGTTATTTTTACCAAGAAACTAGGGTGGTGGTTTCCAGTGTATTTGTTTTTTGTTGCGGTGAAACCGTGAAAAACAGTGTTTATGAAAATGGGTGAAGTGCTGGTGAGCAGTGAAGGACGAATGGACATGGAGTTGGCAACGGAGAAGGACAGCAAGAAGGAAACAGGAAAAGACGGATCCTCTGAGGTGGTCCGGTGGGAGGGATTTCTTCCTCTAAGAGTTCTCTTGGTCGAAGCTGATGATTCCACTCGACAGATTATTTCTGCACTTCTCAGGAAATGCAGTTATAGAGGTTTTCTCTATTATTTTCTGTTTTATTTTGAAATCGTGTTTTGGTGGCAAAATTCAGTATTTATTTTGCGACTTTTTTTTTTTAAAACTAAAATTTGAGGATTTCCTAATAATTATGGCACTATTTTGTTAAATTGTTTACTTTGGTGAATTTGTTTTGTGGTGATTGTTCTTTTTGAATCCTTGCGTGAAGTTTGAAGAGTTGACTTTTCTCATCTGTATAACTTGCTTGACGAGCGAGGATATTGGGTAAATATAATTCGTTCTAGCCGAAGAAGTCCAGATTTTTATTTTCTTATATTAAACGGATCGGCTCAATGAGATAAGACCACAGTAAAACTTGAAGCTGAACAGGTGTCATCACTGTCAATTGAGTTGAGACCACCGTAAACCTTAATCTAAATAGGTGTTGTCGCTTTCAGTGTTACAAAATAAGGCTTCTTCAAACTGGTTTTCAGTTTTTTATTTTTCCCTTTTATAAATCCTCAATATTTAATGAGGATAGTAAATAAAGTACAGTAAATTTCCCAAAGAAAAGACGATCCGTGATGCATACAAATTGCTGTGCTCTAGTCAAAGCCAAAAATAATCACTTCCTTTATATAATTTTTCTTTTCAATTTGGTGATTTTTCCTCCTTGAGACTTATTCCAGAGCTACTCATCTGTCTACTAATAAGATTAGTGTTGCTCTGAGGAATTCAAGTTGTATGCTAGGAGGTCAAACACTAGACCTCCTGATTGTAAATCCATAGCATTTTCAATGAGCCTTAGAGGTGGTATCCCTTGTACAATCATCAAGGTATTTTCTGAGTACTCCAGTTTGATCCATTGTATTCCACGAGCAAGGCTTTTCTTTGTTCAGTCTCTGAAGCTTTTCTCTTTGGCATAGATATTACAAACGCTGAATCTGTTTTTGTACATTTGTTCAAGGACACTCTATTGTCAAGCAGCATAGCTGGCTTCTGAATACATGCAGATACTATTTCCCCTCAATTTCGATATCTGTACTTGTTTGTTGTTTGACTTTCTTGGCATACATTTATACTGATGGGTGATGGGACAAGAAACACACTATTGTACATGAATTATACTGCTGCATCTCCCCGTATAGCATTGTTAATATAAAATTTTGGGTGGACTACAAGGTGTGGTTCAAACTCATACCACTGGGTTCGTCATATAGAGATTAACCTCCATGGGCATGTGGCAAGGTGACTACTGCTTAAATGGTTTTGTTGATCAGGGAACATAACGAGTTGCGAGGTGTCTTTTTATGTTGGTTTAAGTAGGTCATTTTATTGCATTTCTTGTTCTTGATGGGGAAATAAGTTTATAATACATTTACAAGGCTTTCTATGATGCATATGTATGTGTATGCTATGGAGATATTGGAAGAAATCATCACCCAGACCAAGGCTAGTTGAACTTGGTTGGTAAATAAACATCATAAGCATCTGCATGAAGGCCCTCCAGTCACGGGGCATTATAGTATTTTTATTCTTGTTTATGTATATTATTTTCCCTGTTCAAATGTTGAATTTATATCAGTTTCATCTGTTATGATTGAATTTAAAGTTAGAATTAAACTTAAAAGAGCATCTATATGTTTGTTAAAGCAGTTGCTGCTGTTCCTGATGGGTTAATGGCCTGGGAGACTTTGAAGGGTCAGCCTCATAACATAGACCTTGTGTTAACCGAGGTGGAGTTGCCATCAATATCTGGATTTGCACTTCTGACATTAGTAATGGAGCATGACATCTGCAAAAACATTCCTGTCGTAAGTATGTTTCTTTGACTGAAGTGTTGGTCAGCTTCATGGTTTTGATTTTTTATTTGAAAGAAGCTAAACATGTTAGCATTTCTGCTTCTGATCTTGCAGTGATGTCCTCACAAGATTCAATTAGCATGGTTCTGAAGTGCATGTTAAAAGGTGCAGCTGACTTTCTCATCAAGCCTGTTCGGAGGAATGAGCTGAGGAACTTGTGGCAGCATGTTTGGAGAAGACACTGTGTACGCATTAATTCTTCCACTTTGGCTTCTGCAACTTGTTAATTTTTTTTCCGTGTTTTCTTGTTCTAATAAACATACAGCTTAAATGAAACTTGTTTCTGTCTTTCCTTTTTCTATTTATCAGCTGCTTGGTGGGCATGTTCCTCAAAATTTATCCATTGTACACAGTAAAGCTGAAGCAATTTCTGATAACAATACAGCAAGCAACCATTCTAGTGATTATGCAGCTTCAACGGAGAAAAATAAGGGCAGTGAGAAAGATAGTGATGCTCAAGTAAGTGTCAGTTCATCTTCTAGTTGCTGTTGTGATGATATGAGGCATTTTCTTCTGCTTGAACCATTGTAATCTATTAGCTGTGATAGAGGACATGCTTTAGGTTTGTCAGTAACTTCTGCATATAGATGTCAGTTTATCCTCTGTCAGTCTCACCTGAATGAGCAACAGCCAAGGAGAGGCACAGTAGAAGAATTATCTAATTCCTGGCTAAGTGCCAAGTACGCTGAAATAAGTTGTTAGAATACATGTATCCAGGACCCTTGACGAATGCCATATGTGAGGCCACATATAGCATGAGGAGAATTACTTTTCCCATATTAGGTTGGCTTCATGAAGTTTCACATAGAGCCGGCATGTTTTTCCATCCTTGTGCAGAGCTCTTGTACATCGCCTTACTTGGAAGCTGAGAGTGCATACGTGCAAAATATGCAGGGTCCTTCGCAACTCAAACATAAGAGTTCTTCAAATTTCTGCAATGCAGACATGGAAAAGCATGATGATTGTGTCAAATTGGAAACTGAATCGCTGATACCGGAGAGTAAAACTGGAGGTATATTTTTTCCTTATGGCTCTGGTTTTACTTCTTTTCAAGTTTTTTCTTCAAAATAATTGGATGAAATACTTTTCTCGTCTTGTGAGTATTAACTATAGGGGAATCTGATGAGATACTATTTTCAGAAAATTTAAATAGATCAGGATCAGAGGTTGCACATTTTGCTGATGCTTTGAGACTGGAAGAAGATCATACTTATTTTAAAACAAATCCTGAGAGGGAAGGCATTGAACATGAAAATGATAGAAGAAACGCTAATGCTACCAGTGGCATCCATGGTTGCAATGATGAAATGATTGAACCTTCTAGTGGAGCTATTGACTTGAGTGGCACATTTGATAACCACCTCAAGTCACTTGATAGGACATCCACTCTAAATGATTGCATGAACAAGTTTGAATTTTCTCCACAGTTGGAACTATCCTTGAGAAAATCTTTTCCCAGTACCTCAAAAGACCTAGGTAAGGACGAGAGGCATACCCTTAATCACTCTACAGCCTCGGCCTTTTCTTGGTGAGTTTGCTCTTTCCCTATCCCTTTCTGTATTTTATTGTTAAACTAGAGTTTGAGAATTTTAGATGAAACCTAGAAACTAACAATTTCATTTCTTAGATTTCAATTTAAATATGGAAGTGTCATTTTATGTTCTTTCAATTTTCATTTACCTCCACCCCTCCAATTCTCAACTATGTTGTATTAATTCAAGTCTAATGAATCCTAATTCAATGGAGCTCTTATCTGGAAAGATTAGGTATGGATGTCTCATTGATGGTAGTACTGGTTCTTTTTGCGCTATGAATCTGTCAATTGAGGTGGATGTGAATGCAGTGAGTGACCCTATAGTGATGGAGGCCAAGGGATGTACCCAACTGTGCAAAGGTCGTAAATATGATTATATTTCAGGGCTAAAAAGGATCCTTTGAGAGTTTTGTTTAGACAACATCAATTATATAGTTGCATCTGTTAATGAGTTTCCGCAGAATATTTCCATTGTGGCAGGCTGCTTCTCTCAACACCATGATGTTAAGCCCAAACGACCAATATAGTTATTCAAGCTTATTAACCATATCTCTAAAGTAAAAGCGAAAAGATTTTCTGAAAGGTTTGTCTGCCAAGCATCTGATTTGTACTAAGCCAGTAAGGAAAAAGAAATTAACTCTCTGTCTATTAAAAAGAGAAGAAATCCTGTGCCCACATATTGCATCATATTCCTGACTATTTACTTAATCAACTATGATTTTCTTTGGTGAATTTTGAATTGAAGATGATTTCATCCGTTTTCATCAGTTTTTGTAGTGTTTCTTTGCTCCATATTTCTGATCCCAACTTCCAGTTTAGGTTTAATGCTACGTTTCTAACACTAAAGAGTTACAAGATATTCCTTAATATTTACTCAATTAATTATTGTTTTCTTGATTGAATTTATGGAATTCGTTTTAAGGATGGCTTCATTTGTTTACATCACTACTTATGGAGTTGTTACTTTGCACTGAATTTCTGATCCCCAAGTTTGTATTTACAGGTATAGGAACAATAAGACATTTCCAACTCTTACCAGTAATCTCACTGAATTGAAAGAGGGCGCAAGTAAATCTGGTGAAATGTTGTCCAATCAGCTATCTGAAAATGCCACCAGTGGCTCCCAACCATATGGTGTTACATCTAGTAACAGTCGGGAAAATATGACATCTCTGTTCATTAATCAATCCGGACAAGCGGAAGTACCATTTACAGGACCACATCTTGGGTTTTATCCCGTCCCTGGGGTGAGGTTTAATAACATATCTGCAAGATACAGTCATATTTTTCCGCCTGTATTCAATACCCAGTCAGGATTGCCATCTGCATGGAGTCCAAAGTCGCCCTGCCTTGGAGAACACTCTCTCCTTCCTTTATGTGCCACTGTTCATTCAAATCTTGATATTCATGATGCAGAACAAGATTTCCAACCGTCAGGGGATATTGCCAATAATTTTATTGACCGAACTGTGTGTGAGCAGAATGAAGTGGAGCTATTGGAAGAGTTGAGAAACCATTCCCCCACTGCTGGTCAGAACATAAACAATAGTTTATGCAATGGTTTTGCAAATAATAATAGCAGTGGCACATATGGAGGTGGTGTTAATGGAATTGATGGAAATGCCTCCTCAGCAAAGGTAATTGAGAAGGGGACAGCTCCACAGAATCTGAATGAAGGCACTCTCTTCATTCGTGACACATTCAGAGGCATAGGTTCTAATCGCTCCAGTCACAGGGAAGCAGCTTTAACCAAATTCCGGTCGAAGCGGAAAGATAGATGCTATGAGAAAAAGGTATGTTAATTATTATCATAATCATGCAATCCGCTGGGCAATGGATTTAGAATCATGCAAACTTGTGATTTGAGGACTAAAGACTCTGAACAGTGATGTTTTAGTTGATGTTATTCAAGTAATTTTTTCCTGCCAAATCTTCTTTGTACGAGTTGCATTGATTAAAATGAACCTTTTCTTTGTCTGATGAACATGGTGAAAACCTAACATAGACCTATGTATGATAGGGTGTCTAATGTATTTAATTGGGAAATTTTTGCCCAGGTTCGGTATCAAAGCCGGAAAAGTTTGGCAGAGAAACGTCCCCGAGTGAAAGGGCAGTTCGTTCGTCAAGCGAAATGTGATACCAAAGTTGCCAATGCTGACGATGGTCCTTAATCTTTTCAGTATAATGATCTTATATCCTGTGTTCTCCACTTGGGTACTTGCTCTATATGCATTGACAAGTACAGATTTAATTTACTTCTATGGGTTATGTATATCTCGTATGAAATATGTTTTTGGAAGCAATGGTAGATAATGCGAGAGCTACGCTATTGCACGCATCTTTGGAGTTATGGTCGGGTTATTACGACTCTTGACTTTTGCCTGTACTTGAAAAATAATAGATAGGTTTGTAATTATCTATTGAGTATTGTCTTTACTAGAGTTAATTCACCTTTAATCCGGTTGATATAATATCCTTCTCATCAGAAAAATGTCTGATTTGTAGTTAGTCAGCCGGATTAACAAATTATTATTATCTTGAATAGGTTATAAACAGGTTGATTTCGGTATAATGATTACTCTGTTGAAAGTTCGTCAGCTCCTGTCTTATTTAATAAGTAGAGTGAACTTTTGACTATGTCTTGTGACTGAAGTCTGATCAACGATTCAACGTCGACTACTCAGATGGTTGGTGCTGTAGTTCTCTTTATGGCGTTGGCATTTGGATATATATGATTTCTAACGTTTACAGTAGTTAGTTATTATTTAATCTCAAGTAAAAGATTATTATTTATTGCTATTTCTATGCAATGCTCATCCGTTAGTTTTAGTTTCTGTTAGATATAATTTGGGATTTGGCTACCACACATTGGTGCACTGTTTAATGTAAATTTAAAACATTTACGTATTGTACAATACAAAATTTAAAATTTAGAACACAAAATTTAGCGGAACCCAAATTTAAAATTAAATTTTAAGTTCTGCATTTTAATTTTTAAATTTTGTGTTACATCAAGTGTTTCAAATTTATATTAAATAATACACCAATATGCTAAATTGTAGCCAGTTCCCCTAATTTCAGTTATTTCTGTTTGAATATTTATCTGTTTCATAGAAAGAGCAATTTCTTTTTCTTCGTGCATGGCCGTGGGTGCTCGCTTTTGATTAGATAGTTTAGATTTTCAGCAAAGATTTCAGAAGGAAAAAAAAAAATTGGTGCCGAGGAAACACAAGTATTGTTTTCATTTCACATCGGAAATAAAGTTAGGATCGAAACACGCACAAAAAATCGGATGTGTGAATTATGTGCACGGTGGGCAGTAGTGTTGTGGTAATAACTGTCTAGGCCTCATCCAATGAGGAAGAAGCAAGTGGGAAAGGCATAAAGCAGCCACCTATTTTTCTCATGCAGACGGTAGTTACCCAAATGTCGGGACACTCTACAGTATCTTCGTCTTATAGTCTAAAGTGTAAAGAGATGTAGAGGAATAAAGAAAAAAAGGGAATAAACTTATACTGAACCTATTACTCTTGTATGCTTGCTTGCTCGGGGCCCCATGCAGAGTCCTTCATATTGTTCTTGTCGAGGCTGTCTCATTTGCATCAAACTTTCGAGAATGCTAGTCAGGGAAGACTGTATGAGCATGATATTTCATCTTTTTATTTCTTTAATTTCCTATTCATTATCTAGGATACTATCAATATAAACTTTTATGTAATGGAAATAATTAAATCTTGAGACACTGGGCATCACATAATCGTTGATTTGATGTATTATAAAACAATATCCATTACTAGGAATATTTCCATACTAAGTTTGCTCTAAATTTCCAATCAGAGTCAGAAATGGTGCCAACTTCATTGGTGTTTATTGAAGCAATATAAAGAATGCAAGTTAAGCCGAGAAAATCTTAAATTTTACTTGATACTTGAAGACTAAGTAATTAAGAAATTAGTTTGATATTTTTTTTTGAAACATCGATCAAGGATTGTACTTGGCCTTTGTTTTCTTAATTAAGGAACGCATTTAACCATTAGCGTCATACATTACTGTTCTCGTTTTAGTTAAGTTTAACGATATATAACGCTTTATAAAACAATTGACACCAATTAGTAATTACATAAAACTAAGAAAATTGCGCTAAGAATTATGAATAAGCAACGAGAGTAATACGTCCGTCTTCTTCGGTTAAAAACAATTAAGAAGAAGAAACAAAAAGTAAGAGGATTTTGCCATTGACAGAGTAGAGAGCACCGAACTTACATTAATAAAGAGGATTTGATTGCACTGCAGGCATTAGGTGTGGGTTTTTTGTAAGCAGTTTTCAATTGGTTTCCTTTCACATCTCTTTTTGTTTTGTTTTCAACCATTTTTTGCTCCTTTCTTCATCCAAATTTTAAAATAGAAGCAGCAGACAAAAATTAAAAAAAAAAATCGTAGAAGAAAAAAGAGAAGAGTACCCAATATTGAAATAAATAAAATGAAAAAAAAAAGAAGTAAAACGAACCAAAAAAAGAAAAGAAAAGAAAAGAAATACAACTTTCGTTTCAAGGGTACCCATTACACTCTTCCTTTCTTGTTCCCTGTCCCACAGATTCTTCTACTCCATCTTTTTTTCTCTTCTTCATTCACTCACCAACATCACCACTCACCCATCCTTTTCTTCTCTTTAACTATTCCACAAACGCCAAGCGTTTATTATTATACAAATTAATTAATCTGTCTAATCTCTATCTATTTCCATGTCAGCTACAGAGCAAAATCAAGAAGAAATCGACCACGGCCAGACACATGACAAGATGATGAATGGAGAGAAACCCACTAATAGCGGTCACTACACAGCAAAACGTGCTGTCCCCGTTCTCTGCAAAATTATCGCTTTTTTCATCCTTTTAGCTGGAGTTACTGCACTCATACTCTGGCTCATCTACCACCCACAAAAACCTCGCTTCAGTGTGGTCGGAGCCGTCATCTACAACCTCAACGTCACATCACCACCCTTCCTATCCACCTCCATGCGGTTCACTCTCGTCACAAGAAATCCTAACAACAGAGTTGGAATAATCTATGATAAGTTATCCGCTTATGTTTCTTATCGAAACCAGCATATAACACCACCCGTTTATTTGCCACCGTTCTATCACGAGACAAAGAGCACGGTGGCTCTGTCTCCAGTTCTTGGAGGTGAACCGGTTCCTGTATCGTCCGAGGTGGTGAATGGATTGCTGATTGATGAGAGTTATGGGGTTGTTAACCTGAGGGTGGTGCTTAGGGGGAGATTGAGATGGAAAGCAGGTGCCATAGAGACTGGAAGGTATGGAATTTATGTGAAATGTGATATTTGGGTTGGCTTGAAGAGCGGTTTTGTGGGTAAAGTTCCTTTGCTTGGGTCTCCTCCATGTAAAGTTTATATATGAATGGATCACATCCACAATATGTAAGTTCTAGCTTTCAAGTACAATCGTTTACCGTGAAAATCTCTCCCTTTCATGAAAATTTTTATCTGTTTATGTCTATGTATTAATTATGCAGAGCTAAGCTGGGAAATTAATATAGACTCCTGTGGGAATTATGTTCTTGGCTAAAGAATAATAAAATGTTCATGAATGCTGCATGCTTTGATTAATTCTTCCTTGTTCCTGATTTGATCATGATCATCTAATTCAAATTCTCTTCAATTCATATTGTCAACCTGTCGGTTGCTCCAGCTTTCGTTGTTCGGACGTCGGTATTTCTGAGTCAATTAATGATAAGCATTGCATTGCCACAAGATTTCCAAGTATGTATATGTCTAGCGCGTGGCTATCCATGCAAGCTAATTTGACAAACATTTGTTTTCTAACATCTAAAAGTATTTTGAGAAAGCCAATTTTGGAAGCTACTTTCTCTTCCAGTAAGGCAACTGCATGCCATGCACAAAATATTGAGTAACGCTAGCACACATTCATCATAAGAAAATAGCACGTTGTTATGTTCATAATTTAACTACAATAATGAGTTTCAGAAATTGTTTTCTTTTGATCACATTTTCCAGCAGATATATGATTTCCTAGAAACTGGAATAACAGGAACATGCTTTATTTACTTAATTATTAAAAGTGTGAGTCAACCTTTTCCAACTTTAATCAGAATGAATATGATTGTCTCATAATTAATCTGGAAGGTAAGATAGAATGAGAAAAGGTAACCTCTGACAATGAGAATCGAATAATATGATTTAAAGTGATTGCATGCGATGTAATCGGATTCTCTTCCTCTAGTGTCAAGTCAAGTGAACATAAGATAAGGTATCATACTGACTGATATCTTTAGTTAGTTTATGGATCGAAAACATTTTATTGATCTTCAACGAAGAGGTGGGTAGATTCAATTCTATCCAATTCAAAATTAGCTAAATCAATAATATTAATTTAATTTTTGAATTTTAAATTACCGATCAAATAACTTCAAAAATATTAAATTTATTAGTATAGAAAAAATACATTATTTTAATATTAATTAATTTAGAATTACATTTTTTTAAATTTAAATAGTAAATAACATAATGTGGATCATTGAAATTTGTAACCTTTGGAATAAATTGAAATTGTTCATCATTTTAATAAAAGAGAATTTCAATCTTATAATGAATTAAAATTAAGCTTCATCTCAGAGGTTTGAAGAAATTATGCCAAAAAAATTGTGCAGACATAAATGAAAGCACAACAAGGGGTTGTAAACCTTTATTTTTATTTGACAATCATATTTATCAATCACCAAAATGCATAAACGACAATGGTTGTAGTTTAAAATTCACATTATTCTAATTCTAAATATACTCTAAATTTATCAAATATATATATAAATTTATATGTATCAATAGTATTTTTGGGTGATATATTGAGTAATATTCGTATTACTAATCAAATTATTAGACCATAAAATATTAAGATTTTCAAAGCTATTGTTAGTTTTAATTTATTGAAGAATAAATTTCCCATGTACAAAGCTAGAAATGAAAATCTCTAGATTTCAAATATAAATAAAAAATAAAAAAATTATTAAAAATTAATTTTTACTAACTATTTTATCTATTGTAATTTGAAAACACAGTAGAAGTACTATCATTTCAAATAAAGCATGCATCGCAGATTAATTTGGTGCCACTTAAATGTTATTCGAAGAAGATTTTTAATGGGGCTGGATGTCAGTGGACCTCAAGTGATCCCAGTTGAATATCTTTTCAAATTGGGCTGCATATAGTCTTTTATGGGCTATACCTTCAAATATTGGATCCATGAGTTTTGCAGTCTTAGTCCACTCACTAGACAATCATCACAATAATTAACAAAACAACTAAAACAAATAATCTTATTTTTATCCATTACCTTTCCCTTTCAAAAAATATTTGCCATTAATTTCTGACTTGGAACATTCTCATTCACTTAAGAAGAATGATGAACATTCGTCAAAAGGATTCATTAAATTATTTGAATAGAATTTACAGAATCACTCTAGAATTTCCACATTTGATATCCACCCAAGAATTCTTCACTCTATATTTCTATTATAAGCGTCGCCCTATGGCCTACAACACATTAAACAAACCCACTCACGCACACCACCATCGTCATCAATCAGACCCCACTTGGGTATTACAATAAAGTGGCAAGAGAATAACAGACGGTCCTATGTTTTTTTTTTTGAAATGACAAATACTTTTGTCAGAATGTTTAAAATAAAATATTCTATTTTTTTTTTTATATATTAAACACCTCCTATTATTTTTCATCTATTATTTTTTTGATTATTAAATACTTTTTATCCTAATATTTATAATAAATATCTTTTATAATTTAAAAAAATAATAAAAATTCTTCTCACTAAAAATAAAAATATATACTTTTTATTATATAGATTTTTAAATTTTATCATATAAATCTTTAAATCAAAATAATTAATTTTTTAAAAAATACTTTAAATTTAATTTATAATTTTTATATTTTATTTCATAATACTTTCTATTAAAAAAATTTATAAATTAATATTTAAAAATTGAATTTAAAATATTCATAAAAATTTATAAATTATTTTTGTTTTATAATTTAAATTTCTAAAAGTTTTATTTTTAAAAATTAAATCAAAATATTTTAAATATTTTATTTAAATTATTGAAAAATTATAATACTTTATACTATAAAAAATTTAAGTTATAATTTATATTTATAAGTATTTTTATAAAAATTTATCAAATATAAATATCAAATTATAAATTAAACTTTTTATTTTATAATATTTTACCCTAAAGCAATTTACAATTTTATTTTTAAAACTTAAATTTAAAGTATTTGTATTTTACATTCTTAAAATTTTGTGAATTTATTTTATTTTATAATTTAAATTTAGAAAAAAATTATTTTATTTTTATTTTTTAATATTAAATAAAAATAATTTAAACACTTTATAAAATCATTGAACAATGATAATACTTTATGTTAAAAAAATTTGATTTATAATTTATACTCATAAGCACTTTTAAAAATATTAATTAAATATAAATATAAATATAAAATTATAAGTTATTTTTTTATTTTATAATACTTTATATTAAAAAAATTAATTAAATATAAATATAAATATAAAATTATAAATTAATTTTTTATTTTATAATACTTTATATTAATATTTTTAAATTTAATTTCTAAAAAATTTATAAATTTCTAAGAATTAAATTTAAAATATTTTATTTTATATTTCTAAAAAATTATGAATTTATTTTTATTTTATAATTTTATATTTTTTTTAATT
>JAVXUL010106704.1:0-18870 GCA_035590515.1 Trichilia minutiflora
CAAGTCCATGAATGTGTTAACTCATTTGGTCTATGTGTGTTCTCCCCGATGTTTGGGCGGGCTCCCCGATCTCAACATTATTTACATTGGTTATTTTCAAATTTACTAATATCTCCTATACATCATTTTATATTTTTATATACCATTTACTAATCTCTTTTCAAAAGTTTCGATTGAATTTGTATACATGAAACGCCTTTGTTTTGATAATCAGATCATTTTTTTTTGCCAATGAAGTTTTTAAAATTGTTAAATATCTATTTTTACATTTGTTATCACCATAACGATAATAAAATACAACGAAAAAGTTGATTAAAGTTTTAAATTTTATTTTATTTATTTTTAATTAAAAGATAATTTTAAAATTAAAAAATAATAAAAATAATTTTATCGTAAATCAATTCATAAATAATAGAATAACCAATTCTATCATTTTTGACAAGAGAATGCAGATTTTGTCGTATGATAAAATAGCCATTTCCGATTCCTATTTTATATAAGTATATACTAAACAACCTTTTTATCTCTTCTTGTTTTTATTCTCAATTTTTATTATTCCAATACATATATTAAAAAAAAAAAAAAAGCATTCTTGCGGTTTTTGGTCATCTGATAAACAGTCAACACTATTATCTTACTATAAATTGAATTCAGCATCTTCATACTGGTCAATGCTCTCTACGGAACAGGTTGTGCTTCGTTGCCGTCCTTGTTTGGGCATTTCAACAGAAACTCCTGCTTTCCTGTAAACTAAAACCTGAATCTTCTTTGGATTACCGATTTTTTGTTTACTTGAGTTTGATGGATTTTGATTGGATTTGAAGGAGGAGGAGCTCGAGAAAGTTAGGAATGGCGCCCCCGATTCTCTCCCTGGCCTTACCTTCGGAAACTGGTCGAGTGTTAAGCATTCAATCGCACACTGTTCAGGTAGTTATTTCTTTCCTGTTCAATTATCTTCTGTTTGCTTGACTAGAAAATTGAAATATTAACGATGAATGGTTCGGCTATATTTCAATTGATTCAGTGTTGCATGAAATTTCTGTCATTTGATTGTGTTAAATATATGTTGGATGGGGAAATATGAGTGATGATTGGTTCGGTAATTTGAGTAACAATGTGAAAACTGAAATTTTGAAGATTTATCTGCAATGTGGTTTTATGGATGTAAAGACAAGCTAACTTGTTTGACTTATGTACGGTCTTTAATTCAGCGAGTGAGAGAGATGCTTCACCAGATTCATGTATTGTTCAATGTTTAAATGACACGTAGTTGTTAACTTCATAATGAATAAATGTGATATTCCCTTGCGGAAAAGGATTTTGAAGAGGACGTGTAACGAGGAAAATTTATTGATGTTAATATCATAATGCATTGATCCTTGTTATTACAGTTGCTTGTTCTTAGACCTTGTTTCCAGTTTGTAATTGATTTTATTTGAGTCGAAGCAACTCTGTCATTAAATCTGGGAACCTTATTTATTTGGTAGATCTAATTGCAATTCAATGCATGAAATGATTTAGTAACTGTGCTATTGTTTATTTGCTTCCTAGGGATATGTTGGTAATAAATCAGCTGTTTTTCCTCTCCAACTACTGGGCTATGATGTGGATCCTATCAATTCAGTACAGTTCTCAAACCACACAGGCAAGCTGCTTAAACTACTACTCAAAAACAGTTTCAGGATTCTGAGGCCTGACATATGGTGCGATGTCATCTGTCAATCTGTATAAGTTCAGGAATAAAATCCTAGCCCAACTTGTTTAGCTTATGGTTAAATCAATCTGAAAATTGTTCAGGATACCCAACTTTCAAGGGCCAAATTTTGAACGGGCAACAACTATGGGAATTAATAGAAGGACTCGAAGAAAATAATTTATTGTACTACACCCATTTATTAACAGGTATGTTAATTGTCTTCTGCATTTATTATATGGATCTCTTGGAAATTATTGTTGCACTATATTGGCAACATGCCCTCTGGATAGTCTGTGTGCCATTGTAAAGGAAAGGGATTCTGCTGTTGATTAGTCTGTCAGAAACTGCTAAAACTTTTTCTTCTGATGCCAGCAAGGAGGCAGGCTTGTTGTTTATTATTTTAGGATAGAGAAGAATATCTGTAAGAGGAAGTTTTCTCAGTGTATACTTTTAGCAGTTTTTTCTTGGTAGCTTTGTATATTAAGCTATTCCATATTTGGTACCATTTTATTTATAGCGGAATTGCCACAGTTTTGTAGCATTCTCTCTAATAGTATGCTAGACAACTAGAAGAACTAGTTTGTTCTTAAATAGAGCCTCTTATCATCTTGGTTCCTTATAGTTTATTCTACAAATTTTGTTGGGACTATATAAACATTTGATAATTGAATTTGAGTTGTTTTTAAATTAACAATGTAGATCACATGGTAAAAATGCCTTGGTTTAGAGAATTAGAGGCTTAAAGGTGTGAAGTGATTTAAGTAATTGGTTTTGTTCTTTGCTCCTTATCAGACTAAGAAAACTGCTATTGTAGTAGAGGGCCACTTAGAAATCTCCATTAAACTTCTTTATTATCATTTGGAAGTGAATAAGGAAAGGTGTAATTTAAGAAAGAGATATTAATGTGTGAGAAATATTGAAGAATTTGAAGTATGCTCAAAATCTTTTGACACTTCAAAAACAATAGAAAGAAATAAAAAATAAAAAATTGGCTATCATCATTTAGCGTTGTTAGTTCTTTGCCTTTGCTTTTGCACTACTGGGCTATAAATTTTGCAATTTAAGTATATAACAATGCACTGAAGCTGATATTTACTAGTTCTATATGTCATATGCCATCCTATATTGACTCACTGTTGCCTTTAATATTTACTTTTTTCGACTGTCCCTGAAATGTTATTTTAGAGTTTCCCTTTCTCATAAACTAGCTTCTTTTACTATAGTCTATATCATTTCTTATTAAACTTCCATTTCTGTTTTGATTGGTGTACTTGCAGGGTATATCGGTTCAGTTTCTTTCTTGAACACTATATTGGAAGTTGTCAATAAGCTTCGCTCTGTAAATCCAAAACTTACATATGGTAGGTTTTGAATATCCTTGAGCTCATTGGATGCTATTCTTTCAAATGTGGTTGCCATTCTATATTTGTTGAATTTTCATCCATCTAGATATATTAATGGCAATAAGAAATATGCAGTTATAAAAAGAAAAAAGCAACAAACTTCTATTGCAAAAAAATGCTGCAACTCAACTAAATTGTAAAGAAATAACCATTATTAAAAAAAAAAAAATTCTACAATTTACTATTGTAACAATAGGTGGCATGTTGCCAAAATAACTAAAAAGAAAATGTGGTTAGAGAAAAAAATAATGAATAGCAATTTGCTAGAATACAAATCTCTTTTAGCGGAAGAATACTAAAAATGATACAGGTGTAGAATTTAAAACAGAATAATTTTTTATGCAAAAACACAGGCAACAATATTAAAATGAATAGTTCTTTGTTGCACAAACATGAGCAATATTTTTAATACTGCAGCACAGGCACCAGTGACAATGCATCTATTAATATAATACACATTATGAACTCAAACAATACATTTTCTTGATCAGATTATATGTTTATTTTATTGTTCTCACAAATTCTTTTGTTTCATGATCTCAATCTATTTTTTGAGACTTCTATTTGAAAGACAAAACTCTTTGGTTGTGACAAATATTTTTGCAAGTGCATAGAGAAAACCTACGATACATGATAAAAGAGGTTTAATTGAGGACTATTTATGCATATATAAGGGTTTGTATGGTAAAAAGTATTTTCTAGATTTCATAAATAAATGTGCAGAGTATAAAGGTGTTCATAGTATAGTTTAGGGTGCCAGCCAAAATATATAACTCTAAATGAACATATGTGCATTGTAAATGTTTTTTT
Organism: Trichilia minutiflora; assembly: GCA_035590515.1. NCBI lineage: Eukaryota > Viridiplantae > Streptophyta > Magnoliopsida > Sapindales > Meliaceae > Trichilia > Trichilia minutiflora. The sequence goes on from JAVXUL010106704.1 coordinate 3,910, forward strand.
GTAGATTGTGTGAGATTGAAATGAGGGTCTCATAAGCTTTTGTGAAAATGAGAGAAATCTCCTTATTTCTATGTGTATTTTGATACAAACGGACACCCATTTATATACAATTGAATTGAAAACAAAAAGGGAAAACCTATGATTACAATCAATAGTTTCCATATACACTTCTAACAGTTTTGAACTATGATGACATAGTACCTTTTTTTTCTTCTTTCTGGAAATAGCTGGAATGAGTTGTGAATGTCAGTCAGTCACTGCTAGTAACTCAGGCATTATGGTACATCAGAGTGGAGCCTTTTTCTTCCTGAAGAATGGATCTGTAATTTGAAAAATACAAGTAGATTCATGAACTAAACCAAATAATCCCTCAAAATTTACAAAAAAATTCTCTTCATGTGAAGAAGCATGAATGATATTTCTAATGCCTTGCAACTGACTCTTCAGACTGCAAAAAATGTGAGGCAGGAATCTGTTGTGTTAGTTTTTAGCTGATAAAACTGGAAATATCCTTGTGCCTGTTTTACTTTTGTCTATCAGAGAGAAGAAACAAAACAGGGAAACCAAAAAAGCTAAAATCTTGCTCTTGTCTAGTTTGTGATCCAGTAATGGGTGATGAAGGAAAGCTCTATGTCCCTCCTGAGCTGGTTTCGGTATACCGTGAAAAGGTGAGCAAGTCAATTGTTATTTGCATTATGTGAATAGACTCTTACAAATTACTTTTATGAAATATTTGTTTGACTCTTACTAATGTTTAAGTTTATCATATTTCAACACCCTGAGCTGTGGATTTGATGTGGTTGTTAGATCCTTCCATTAACACCTGGTACTGTGAATTTGATTTGTATGTTAGATTCTTTAGATTGAACAGCCGGGGAAAGCAAATAATGTTTCTTTTATCATTTACACTACCCACCACCCCCCATGCACAAATATAAGTTGAATTAATTCTCCTACAAGGTTTTTGTGAGGAGGACTCGGTTCCTAGACCTTTTGATTCAATGCAAGAAGCCTGACTAACAGGGCTGTTCCTTTTGAAATTTAGCAAATAGTTTTTTGAATCTCACTAATGCTTAAGTTTAATTCAACACAATTCTGAATTTTGATGTGTGTTAGATCCTATAGATTTAACATCTGTGTTGACCAATCATTGTTGATTAGTATCTTAATATTTTCTGAATTCTATAATTATACTTGATCAAGTGTAATTTAGCCTTTATTACACTCATACATTTTGATTTCACTTCTTGTATGTAGGTTGTTCCAGTGGCTTCAATGTTGACACCTAATCAGTTTGAAGCAGAACAGTTGACTGGTTTAAGGTATTTTCTAATACTATAAATAATGGTGGTTACATGTTTAGTTTTTGTTCCCTGCTGGATTATTCTATCCGTATGTTATTGTTCAGCAACATCTAATGTGTGCGTCACCCTTAATTGTTGACTGTTGAATAATCTATGAAAATATTTTAGGAGTTTAAAACGAATTGGATATTAACCATTACCAAACAAAATTCTAAAAAATTGGAATGCACATGTCAGCATCCCAAAGGATAGTGGGAGTTGTGTTCTTAGACATGACGGAGTTTTTGCCAAACAAAATGAATAGGAAGAAAAAAGTGATTACCCCAAGTAGAGATATCCTTTTTCTTAATATGAGTCATTTGCTGACACTGATTGAAAGTTGTGATCCAATGGCAAGAATGTAACTTTTATTGTGCCTAAATACTATGCTTCAGATCACAAATGGATCAATGAGGAGGCCATCTGTTGGTTAAAAGAGAAACCAACACCCTTTTGCACATCATTTTTGTCCTTTGAGTGTGGGTGCATTTAATTGGAGCGTCCTCTCAGTTTTTGCAGTTGCATTTCTTTGGGCTGCAATTCTACATTGGTTGCAAGTTTATTACTATTGTTCAAGTAGGAGTCGTGTTAGTTATTATTTATTATGTATAATAATTATCATTTTATTATATCTTGGGCATCCTCATTGAAGTCTCTCTTATGCAACAACAAGATTTCCTCGTGTTTATAACTTGTACAATTTCATATCTGAGTATGATGTTACATATTGCAAGAATGAGGAATATAATTTTTTTGTGTGCTCTGCGCTTATTGTTGTTGCTCTTCTGCATTCTGAGAAGATTTACTTTTTCACAGGATTGGAAATGAAACAGACGGGAGGGAAGCTTGTAAGATTCTTCATGCTGCTGGACCACCAAAGGTTTTTTTTTTATGATTTTGACCTTGAATTCATTCAGATCTAGAACCTAATACTACTTGAGCTGTGCACACTTTACTCTAGTATTTTGTTATTTATTTATTTTTTATGCTTCTTTAATCTCTTATCATGGAACCTGCTTAAATTTATGATTATTTTTCCTGGGGAGTGGATTTCGAAGATAAAAGTTTTTTCATTGATACATCAGTCTTTCAATGCTTAATCCTTAATATATAGTGCAAATTAATCGATTTCATTCTATTAATATTCTTTTGTTTAAAAAAGGATGAGCAGGAATTATATCTTTAAGCTCTACCAATAACTTGTACGGATCAATACCAAATTCTCTTTGACCAATTAACAATTAGAATTTCTGGAGAATGCTAAAGTTAAAAATAAAATATTACTGTATGATACAAATGCAACAAAGGAAAAAAGGTTCTTGAGTTCTGATTTCCAGTGATCAAGTGAACAAGGATGATGGAAACAATTTCAGATGTGCTGTTAGATAGACTGACCTGGTTACATTTAATTTCTCTGTTATGTTTGTATACTCATATTGTGGCTGATTACTCTGTGGGAAGCTGAGCTATCATTCTTGATTATCATTTTGATGATTAGTTTTATGTTTTATACCTTAGGAGTTGCCTCTTTTAGCTACTTAGGCTATCATTTGTTGAAAGAAAAAATTAAGGATTTTGGTGCATTTATTATGAAACTCTTTGCACGAAATGTTTGGCCCATTTTTGTGTTTTAGCGAATTCTCTGTTGAGAGATTGTTGCTCCAGATCGGAAAAAAAAAATGCAAATACCCTCAGGATCGATGCTCTCTCTCTCTCTCTCCCTCTCTCTCTCTGTGAGTTTGCAATCTCAACCATTCAAAATGCGCTAATCAAATGATGTAAAAATGGTGTAAGAATTTGTGTAAAAGAGAAGGGTTCTTGATATATATGAAAATGATATCATGGATTTCTATATTATTCAGTAGCACCAGTTAGTAACGACCTGATGGTTGATTGGGTGGAACCTTGGTAGGAATTCCACTTCTTATATGTCCTAATTACATCCTTCCTTTCCTTTCAGGAAGTTAGAGAATCTTGCATTGTAGTTTACTTAATTTAGAGGCACATTTTGTTGGAAACTGAACCACTAGCTCTTAATCTCCTATATTCAAGTGTTTTATTTTTTGTGAGAAACTTGTTTGTGATGCAGATGTTATTTTATCTCTCCTACTTTTTCCTTTCTTGATGAAGTGTCTGAAGTTTAATCATAACAGGTTGTGATCACAAGTATTAATATAAATGGCGATCTTCTCCTCATTGGCAGTCATGAAAAAGGAAAGGTAGGTCTGTGTTGTATATCCAGTGCAATCTTTTCTTGGTTCAATTTGCTGTCTCATAATCAGTTGTGTTTACAAATATGTACCAGTATTACCACATTATAATGCAAGATTTTATGGATATCATATTGCCCATCAAAATGTTCAATAATAAACTAACAATATAGTGCCCGTTGTCACCAAGTACATACATTAATGCAGACAAAATTGCATGCAGATGTACAAACAAACACAGATGCTTACACATGTGCATACATTCATTTTATGGCAAAATATAATGTAATTACAAATGCATGTCTTCTTAATCGAATTAATAAAATATTTGAATGTTAACTATTTCCAATATATATATATATATATATATGCAATATCTGTCTTAAAATCATTGTTGCAAGTAGTTAAAGCCCTTCCTTCTTTCCTTCCTTATCCTTCATGTATATTTATAAGTTTATACAGAGGATGAAACCTTCAGTTGCACCAAAAATAGTAAAAATTTATGCCATTGACTTTTTGTTCTGTTTTCCCTTATACTTGTATGTGAATTTTCAGAAGAAAAGACTAAAATCTAACAGACACAGTTTGCCAGATATGCATCTAGAGTATCCAAGATGTATTTTGAGCATTTCTTGTGGTAACTATATTATTATATTGAAAATTCATTTGATAATCATACGGGAGCTTTACTAAAATTGAAATCGGATACTTGGTGATTGGTGAATATATCTGTGCTACACAGACTGTAACCAAGAATATATTACTTCCCTCATGATTGTAGAAGAAACCTCAATATAAAACAATAACCTGCCATAGCAAATTACACTCACATTTTCTACCTCGAAGATGGTGCATACATGAAAATAATATGGAATAACATCCTTAGAAGCTTTTTTGTTTAGTGCTGTTTTATTGTGCAAGGTATGCCACTGGTGAAATAATCACTTTGTTGAAATCAACGTTAAGTTGCAGTTATACTGTGAAGAAGAATTTATGTATTGTCATGGGAAAAGTGAGGTTTCCTTGATCATCTTAAGAAAATATTTTGAATGCAGTTCTTATGTGTAAAATATCCATCCTCATATCGTTGCCATGACTATGAAACCTTTATGATTATTAGTCATCTTTTTTCGTTTCTTCCTTCTGACTTGAATCTTGTTGTTATTCATCTCAAAACTATCTTCATGTATTGCCATGCCCTGTTAGTGCTCTCATTTGGTTTAGTGCTGTGAATGTTTAGTATCAGCAAGGTGCATATCTGTATATGGTGTGTTTATATTTCTGTTTCTTAAGCTCTATGTACAACTGTTGTCCATAATTATCAGTTTTTAAAACCTTTAAGTCACTGTTCAAAAAGCAAATAATTTTATGTGCTCCCATAAATTTGACAGGATCAATCTTCAGACCAGTTCAGGATTGTGATACCTAAAATTCCTGCATATTTTACGGTATGTAAATCTTCATCATCATCAAGAAATTATACAGTTCTTTATAATGTACAAGGTTGATATGTTACTGGAAACAATATTTTAACATGATGCTTATGTGGCTGAGTAGTGTTGCTCTACCTTTCAAAATTTTTTTGAGATGCTAATACTTTATCCAGCCATGACTGGTCCAAGATGGCCACTTGTGCAATCCTAACAAAACTATCCAAATTTATTTTAGTCCCTTAATTTCTTTTTCGTCCCTAAACTTTATAGATATCTGCTGCATCGGTTGTTTCCATTATGCTTAACTAGACGCAAGTTGATTACATGTGTTCCAGCATCCCTGCTTCAGGAGGATTGAAGGTTACAGTTATAATACTTGTTACAATGCAGAGGTCAACATATAATAAGAGGGAATTCTATCTTTATTTGAAAGCTATTGAGAGAGCTAAGATTTTTTGCAACTGAATGGGCACTGGGCTTGAAGGGTTTGATTTATAAAAATAAAGGAGCTTGATCTTGTTTTAAAATAGTTTGATTGTGGATAACCCTGTTGGTAATGTGAAAACAGATTCAGGGTCTTCATTTTTGCATTAAACAAATTAAAGGCTTCTTTGTTATGCTGAATTTATTGACAAGCGGATTGAGAAAATAGGACTTGCTAATTTATATTGCTTACCAGAGAAACAAGAAAGAGAGACAGAGAAAGAGAGGCATACTTATTTTTCACCAAGTTCTATAGATCACTTTTTTGTTATTGGAAATTGTCTGCTTGAAGTTTTTTTGTTATTGGCAATTGTCTGCTTGAAGTTTATCTTGGTAGGACTGTATTAGACCATGACTCTTGTTTTCTGTTTTATTTAATTTTCTTAATTCACAGTGCAATAGCTTTTCCATGTATAGATACTTACATTGTTATATATGCGTACTTATGCTTGTAGGGAACTGGTGATCTAATGACTGCACTGCTACTTGGATGGAGTAATGTAATGACTCCTTACAGTTTGACACCCTTGCACAATTTCGATCAGAATGTTCCATATCTAATCATCCTTTCGTTTCTAATCATCTTCTCTTCTTCTGTTATCCAGAAATATCCTGATAACCTTGACATTGCAGCGGAGCTTGCAGTATCAAGTTTGCAGGTATTGCTTTTTCTTATTCTGCCAGAATATTTTGAAGTTTGCAGTATCATTGTTATTTTTTCTAATATTATGGTCTGAGGAATCAAATACAGCGCATGAGAAATTATGTATGTGCTTGATATATGTAGAAAAATGGCGGCTTATCTATATGGCGGTTTGGGTTGTTTTAAGGGGTTATTATTAAGAGCATGCTAAATAATGGCATGTTCGTCCTGTATCTGCGTATCTCTCCTGTGTTTTAGGAATGAACCCTGCAGGTGGAAATATTCTAGTTCTACTATCCCTTGAATAGACATTAGAAGTTGCCAACTAGTATAACATGTAGTATTAATCAAAGCCAGTCAGTTCTACAATGAGACCGCTACAACAATCTTATGATTGTTCTCTACAAACCCAAATGGAGCCTTAATCTAGTGATATTTAATCTTTCTATCTCTCCTCTGTCAATAAGTTAATCTAATTGACTGTTGTATTTTTTGCCGCTGCTTTTAGGCACTTCTCCAAAGGACCGTGAATGACTATGAAAGTGCTGGATACGATCCCCAGTCGAGTAGTTTGGAGATCCGATTGATTCAGAGCCAGGACGACATTCGCAATCCACAAGTAAAAATCAAAGCTGAAAAATACCATTGAATGGGTGATACTAATTTATATATATAGAAACACAATTAATTCCCATAGCTTGTAGTATTTATTTTAGACAAGGTTGGTAATATGAAATCAAAACAAAATTGTTACTATGTTTTTTCGAGGTAGGGAGTTCTGATTACTTGTCTAGTGTTTTTAGTTGAATAAATTTTGTGGATCTTTCTTACCTTTTAATTCAAATAGTGGTAGATTTAGACAATTTGAGTATCTAAGGATTCTTTCTTTAAATTTTTTTTTTAATTGAGGTGTTCAGGTCAGTTTATACACATTTCAGCTAATCCTCGGGAAGAGTTAGCATAATATTCTATCATCATGATCCCTCACTTAAATCGTTGACACACTTAAGGGAATTAAATTCGAGACCATGAGTTTAATCATTAGTCTTAAATCTGTCCCTATTAACTGCGTTAATTGGGTTATTCACGGGTGGATCTTTTGACCTAAAAATAAAAAAAAAAAAAACTTTTTGAATTTTATGAGTGACATATTATGAATGGTCATCTTATATATAAAAAGATTTGTCTTTAATTCATTCATGGTATTTCGATTTAAAAACGAGAAAAAAAAAATTGAAAGGTGATTTTGTTTTGTGTAAAATTATTTGTTTGAATCTTTTGTCCATTTAGAATTTTATGAAGAGTTTTATACGAAAATGATAGCTTTTTGTGAAGGGTTTTACGAAGTGTTTTGAAAATTATGATAATTTTTTTAAATGTTATTATTATTTTTATTTTAGGATGAAATTATTATTATATTTTTAATAATAAATTATATAATTATTATTATATTCTTGATAAAGTGAATGTATAAAAAAATTAATAGAGTGATTTAATAAAATTATAAAATTATTCTTAATTCTTTAACTTTTTTAGGAGTAAGAGAGGATTCTAGGAGAGTAATTGCCACAAGTCACTCGAACTCATGCATCAATGGGGACATATGTTCTTATTACTACCAAATGAGCAGGCTTAGGGTTATTTGATTTATATTTTTTATTATTATTAATTATATTAATTTTATATTTTATTAATTAATATTATTATACCACATCCATTTATAAATATAAGTTTGTACAAAGAGTGTTACTCTAATCTTACCTTATAATTGTATCAAATATTGCTTTTAGAGTTTTCTAATTATTTTATTTATTTATTTAATTTTTTATGAAAATAATTTGTGTGCTTTTCATTAATTTTATAATATTGTTATAATTTTTACATATTTAATCAATAATGTAATTTTAATAGCTATTTAGAAAATAATTGAGAATATAACAATAAATTTATAAATATAAAAATAAATATTAATAAATAATAACTATAATAAAATGGATGTAAAGTACATGAACCTCTCCTCGGCCAAAGAACCAAGTATTTCATGATTCCCGATGAAATGTATATAATATATATTCGTTTTGTCGAATATTTTCATAATGAGTGCGTGCGCACACTCGGAGTCTCGGAGAACCGTAAATACCGACTTCTGCCCCTCCTAGCAATCAGGACTTCCACCAACCGAACGAGGAGGTTTCTGGACGCTACGGCAACAAACAAAGACAACACTATTTAAAGCTCGAACAAAGCAAAGATAACTCTCTTATCTCTATCTTTGTAGTTCCTTGATTCTTGATTTTATATCAAAAACATGGACCCAGAAGCAGCTTTAGAGCTCGTAAAGCACGGAGCCACCATTCTACTACTCGATGTTCCTCAGTACACCCTTGTTGGCATTGACACCCAGGTCCATTTTTAATTTGAAGAGTATTTTACCTTACTATTTCATTAAGAAAATTAGGTTGTACAAAGAAAGTTGTGGACTTGATACTATTCATTTGGTCAAATTGTGTTTTTGCTCTTTTATAATGCAAAATAATGGAACTACAGAACAGAGAGATGGTTTTGGATTGAGATAAGTGGAGGGAAAAGGATGAAATGGGTAAAAGCTGATTTATTTTCTTCCTTTGGGTGTTTGAGTTAGAAATGAAATGAAAAGAACTGGATGAAAGTTAGAGGTCAATTTTTCGTTGTGTTCCTCATTTCATTTCTCTTTGAAATTTGTTATGATAAAGATATGGCATTTTTTTTTCCAATTGTATTTGGTCTTGTTGGGTCGTAAATTTTCTACGTTTTAAACTTTTTCAGATATGTATATCGTTTCTGTTTGCAGATGTTTTCAGCGGGGCCTGCTTTTAAGGGGATCAAAATGATTCCAATTGGAGTTCATTTTATGTTCTATAGTTCATCAGGCAGGTTGGTTTGTTGCTTATAATTTTCTGTTGCCGTTTATTATTTATCCTTGGTGAAAATAGGAAAAATATATAACCGAGCTTTTCTGAGTTCACAGATTACATATTGGGAAATAAATTCCCAAAGAACTTGTGGGACAATATTAAATACATGCCAGACAGAAATTGGCATGGTTGATTTAACTGGAAGCTGATTATTTTGTGCATAGGCTGAAAATTGAGGATGGAGGCATGTTGTAGAACACAAGTTGTTATTGACACGGATACTATAGTTATTGCTGTTTATTTACTTTTAAAGAACGAAATATATCCTTACAATAATCTTATGTTTCATGGTAATCTATTTATGGCATTTATTTTTTTATCTATGTATCAGCATCTTATGTTTCCTTTCAATGCAGAGATGATAAGAAGTTTTCACCAATTATCGGCTTCTTCATTGATGCTGGCCATCTGCGGTCTGGATTCTAATCTCTTTGAGTGATTCCTGCAGATCCAAATGTTTCTTCACTCATATTTAAATAAAATTTTCATTGTGGCTAGATCTATGAAGTATGTTAACTAAATGAATGTTCAGTTGTTTGTTAAGGGATCACTAAGTTTAAATGAAGCTATACTAATACTGTAACTGCAACAGGTGATCGTTCGCAAGTGGGATCAACAAGAAGAACATTTGGTCAAAATAGCGGAGGAGTAGGTTTGTATCTCTATTAAATATGTTGTCTGTGCATTCCACTGTGCTATAACTAGGTGGCGAAATTTCTGCAGTGCTCTATACTCTATTTTTGAATCAAAATTTTCAACATGCTTGCTGAAAACTTTTTTTAACTGAATTGTTCTTATTTCCTAGCCCCCCAAAAGCTTTTTTCTTTTAATTTTCTGTATTTAGTTTATGGAAGTTTAGAATTTCTGATGGAAAAAATAAGTTGACATATTATTTGAAAAAACTTTAGCTTGATAGAGCTTCTATTAGACTGTAAAATTAATGATTACGAGAATGAATGAAATGACTTGTACTCCTTGGATAAATGTTTGTACATGCACTATCTAGGGGAGGCACATCTGAGAATGAAATGACTGGATCTCAATGTAGTTGATTTTGGTTACCAATGCATTTGTTTTACTATTATTTCTTCAACGTTGACCCGACACACACACACGTCTTTAGGTTCTTATTGGCTTGGACTACACTAGGGACAACCAGTAATCTGTAAATATAATCTTGAGTGGCATTGCATCCTTGCCTTTTTATACATCATTTATTAGATCATTTTCCAATTACCCTCTAGTAGCCATAGATGTTGATCATATTTGTAATCTTTATTATCCTGTTTTGGTTCCAAATTCGTTTTCATTTACTTTCTCTTTGTAAAAACTTGAAGGAAGCAAGATATGCTTTAGCAGTTTGAAGTTTGGAGTTTGACAAACAGCTTGGTCCTTATACTCTCAGTCAGTATGGAGAGTGGAAATGGTTATCATCTTATATTACGAAGAGCACCATTGAACGTATTGGTATGTTTTATTTAGCTATTTTTCGTATCCACTATCCAGTGACAAGACTATCAGGGCTTTACTGGCATTGTATATGTTTGATGACTTACTGCCTTAAAACGCTTCATTTGCATAATCTGCGATTGCTTTACTCTTTTATATTATCTATTTGTTGGCTTTAGTTTCTCACTTGAAATATGATCTTTGAGATGCATCATCTGCTTTAGTAGTTGGTCTATGAACTAATTAGATGCAGGAGTTGGATGCTAGATGCAGGAGTATAAATTTATTTGAATAGTCATGATAGATGAAAATTTGGAAGTAGCATAACTGTCATTGCTTAAGTTAGCTGAGCAAATACAAGTTGTATGTCTAAGTCTTGTTCTGAGGTTTGTCAAGACATTTGTGTTACTGTTTGTTTTATCCCATGGGACCGGGACAGTTATATACTGTTCGTAAAGGAAGTAAACAACATGATGTTTAGATAATTATAATTTGCCTCTGTTGTAGTCAACTGCAGACAACATTTTCACTCATATGGTTTACTTTTCAGAACCTATCGGATGAGAAATAACAGTCACAACTGAATCTAGAATGACAAAAAGCACTCCAAAAACAGCAATGAAGAAAGCTCTAGATGATCGGTTGAAGACTAGTAAGTTCTCAACACCTGTCGACAATCCACGGAGAAAAGGGTGTTACCACACACCAGTATCACGTGTAATTAAGCGCAAAGGAATACAGGGTGAAGAACTCACGTCTCTGAATGTTGACAAGGCAAATTTTCATTTATATGTTTTTTTAATCATTGCCATTTGTTCATTTATATTTTTTTTGAATCATCGCCATTCCTTGACAAATTTTGTATTTTTTATTAATGGAGTTTTTAGGTGTTTTAATCAACTGATCTGTTCAGACACAATTAATAGAGAGCTTAATAACAAAGGATTATGGAGGTTCTGAAGGCGTACTTCTTGGGGAGCTGCAATTTGCATTTATAGCTTTTTTGGTATTGACAAAATTAGAATCACATTTTCCAATGTTTAACATCATCAAAGTGTTGTGACACCTGAGAATTATGCAGATTGGGCAGTCCCTTGAAGCATTTCTGCGTGGAAATCTTTGGTTAGCCTTTTATTCTGCTGCACTAAGCTGTAAGTACTGGTTTGCTTCCCTGCATTTCCTTGTTCAATCACTCTTATAGTTATGGCATTCTACTTTTTCAAGAAATAGGATTGAATAAAGTTTACCTCTGGATTCTTTAGTGTGTTTTTCTCGTTATCTCGTGGAAGCTCTTGAGATTTTGTGTTGTTGAAATAAATACTCATGTCTTGCTTTGTTTGTGCAATTTTTTGTGTTGGACAGTTTAATCTGTTGGCTACAGCTTCCACCACTTTGTAGTTTCAATGATTTCACAGCAAAAGTTGACAGAACAGAAAAGGACTATGGTTCTGTAGATTTTAGTTACTCATCTATGACAGTTGCATGTTTTCTTCTCTGTCTTTATCAATTGAACTTCTTATATACTAATCTAGAGAACTCGAAGTAGTAAAACATGCAAGTACTGTTGATTTCTTGTTGTTGTCCGAGAACTTCTTGATCACTGGGGATTAGAGGCCTAGTGCTATGCCTCCAAATAGGTAGTCTGATTCACTAACAATACCTTTGCAGCACCATGAGTGAAACCTTTGGATGGCTCTTCTTCCAACTTCTAATGCTAATTTTTCAACCTTTAAAAATTTGAAAATTCAATTTGGTTTAGTCTTTATTATTGGACTGACTATATGTTTAAATATCTATTTTTGCAGCCTTTCCATACGAGGAGTCAGTTGTTCGCAAAGGTAATGGTCTGCATAGTAATTTTATTTCTTAAGTCTCTTGTTGATTAGTATCTGAATTTGTGGCTTTTAGGATATTAGTATTTGTTGAAATTTAATAAGCAACTGAAATCAACTTTATGAACTTTGGGTTCCTTTGCAAGTTGGCAGGCCTCTGTTATTAGATTATGCTTTTTACCACAGTTTCAGACCATACTGTCTTAACTCATTAAGGTAATGTTCTGCATGCTTATTACAGTTCATTAAGTCATCTACTATCAACTGAAATACAGACTTCAGAAAGATTGCAGTGGTACAGAGACAGGAGCATCAGTAGCCTTATTAGATGATTCATGGTTGTCTGTTGATAGCTTTTTGCACCATCTTTGCAAGGTAATGAAAATTATTATGTGCTTAATTGTGCTACCACGCTACATGTACTTCTTTGTATGATTCTGTTACTTGAAGCTTGGTTATCTTCTAGTTAAATTCTAAGATCCACTCAGCAAACTCTTTTTTTTTTTTTTCCTAAAAGGATATCAATCAATCTGAGTCCTTTTAAGCTTGATTGAGTTGTTTGTAGACCGAGTAACATATGACATATTGATTAATTTTTAATGGCAACACAGGATTTCTTTGCATTGGTGCAAGAAGCTCCTATTGTTGATGGAGATCTTCTGTCGTGGGTAAGTGCAAAGTACTTTTGTCACCTTGATACTTCTATAGTTGTTTCGAAGAAAAAATGCTGCAAATACTTGAATAGCTATCAACCATCTTATCATTTTTTTTTTGTCTGAACATGTTCACTCAGAAATTATTACATTTTCCCTGATTCTGGGTTGATTTATTTTCTTCAAAGTTAATAACCTGTACAACTTCCACTGTGGCATTTTGTATTTCTTTAACAACCGTACGTTTTTGCTATGAGTTTTGGTATTAACTTCTGGAGAAGTTGATGATCTCCATTGCCTCTTGTTTTTGTTTATATCTGGAGGGAATAAAATGGCTCAAGACATTTCTCAACATGATAATGGTTCCAGGTTCACTTTTCTTACCTACTGCCTACTAACTATACTATGTTTACTACACTATGTTGAAGTCAACCATATATTTTCTTCAGAAACTGTCACAAAGGCACTGCACAACCCATTTTGTTAGAATTATATGTAATAATGGGCTTTTGTTTTGTTTTTTCATGTTTGTATTGGAAATTGTTCTTGTTACAATGATATAATCATTGACATGAGCCCCAGATGCCCATTGCTTTGTATCTAATACTGCAATTTACTGTCCGAGAACTTGGTGTTCTCCAATTGACTTGCTATCCTGAAAAGTTTTCAAACTAGCAGGAAGTAGAAAATTTTCAAGTTTTTGCTAACTAATTTTATTGAGTAAGCAATCCTCAATTTGTCCTTTTCAATCTTATAGACGAAGAAACTGAAGGAGCTGCTTGAGAACAGTCTAGCATGGCAATTTCAGCAGGGCGGTGCTGTTGATGGAATATACTTTGAGGAGACTGACGAGGTCAGTGGTTCTCCATATAAAATTTCTCTCTCTCTCATGTACTTGGCGCAAATTCATTGACGAACAAAACTCACTCATTTCTCAACATGTGCAGTATGCTCCCATAGTTGAGATATTGGATGAGTAAGATTGTACTGAAGCTGCTTCAGACTTCATTTCAGACCATCAGCTTATAAACTTTCTTACCACCTGCATCTATGTTGAACAGTTACCCTACTCAAAACATGAGAAAGAAAAAAGTTAACAAATATTAGAGAAGGTGCTTTGATGGTGTTTTCGTTCCCACTACTGTTCACTTATCTAGAAATTCTCATAATCTAAGCTATGTTCACCTGATATAAACGTGTGATTTTACTCTGATAGAGGGTACCGTCTGAGAAAATGCTCGTGCAAATTAATCGGATAGTTCACTGTATCCCTGCGGAAGGGATGCTTTCAGCATGTATGCATATATTGATGGGGGAAAGCAAAACATGTAGCTGGTATAGACCAATCGGTCAAACTTTGTTACCATGTTAAGCTATCCATTGACTTGTTGACATGTTTTAAGCCATTGGTTTCAACGAACCAACAAAATACTAAAATCAATTTTGTTGATCGAGAGTTAGTTTTGCTCAATCAATGTATTATCGTTTTTCACCATATTTTTACGCTGCAGTTACAGTTAAACTTAGGTCTCTTTTTCCAAGTGCTGTAGCCTTGAAATTATAATATTTTTTGAAATAATTATCTGATATTAATGAAAAAGTTCAATTTTTTTTTTAATTTTAGAAATTAAGTACAAGCGAATAATATCAAAGCCACTCTTTACTTTACCTTTAAAACAGTCAGGTTTCGATTTCTTAAAAAGAAAGAAAATCGAACTAAGCCCAGTGGTCTACATTCTAACAAGTATATCATCCCAACATATGGAGCAAGAATAGATAATAATATATAACACCAAGATTAGTGTTTAATATATATTTATGGGAATTAAGCAAAAATGACTACTGTTCATAATTGCTAATCAAAAATAACCAAAATAAATAGTGCCGTTGATTTTTGCCTTTGACTGAAAATTTGTGACAAAATTAACCCCCATTCTATTAACCTTCTAAACCCTAAAATT
>JAVXUL010106723.1:0-18870 GCA_035590515.1 Trichilia minutiflora
TCGGAGAAACATTACATTATATGCACTCAATCAGAGCATGGTTTAGAGAAAGTAAAAACAGAATGAGAAGAACGGGATTTTATTAAGGCATCCGACTGTTACAGTACTTTTATACAGAATACCCAACCCTATTGGTTTTTATTTGTATCTGTAGGGTCTTGGGATTTCGGGTCTGCGGGAAGATCCAACAGAGGCTGACTAACTGTGGCAGGAGGATCGACGTGGACTCCTTCGACTACAGTGCCCGAGGCTGGGGTTTCTTTTTCAACTTCTGGACCTTGGACTCTGAAGTCGGGTACTTCTCTCCCCAGCTCCTCGTAGAGCCCCCCGAGGTAGAGTTGAGGGTACTTGTCTGGGAAGGTCTAACAAGTCAGGTCTATGGCCTGACTAAGTGAGGCCTCCCCCTCCGCCTCGGCGGCTTCCACTACAGTCCAAATTCTCTCGGGTTCCCCGATCAGCTGCTGCTTTAATATTTTTATCTCGAATTACTGCAACGCCATCCGAGACCTCAAATTGAAATTCTCGAGGTTTCGCCCTGAGTATGTAGACTCTGACGAGGCCAACCGAAGTTCAAGTTTTTCCTTTTCCTTCTGCCACTCCGACTCTTTCGCCTCCCACTGAGTCCTCTTAATGGCCAAGTTGGCCTCCGCCTTCTCTTGCTGTTTAATAGCGAAGGCATTTTCTATCTTGAGCTTCTTAATTTTGCTCATCTCATCTCTCCGAGCGTCCATCTGCTATTTCATTTGGTAGCATGCCTACAACCAGGGAGGACTGTTAGTGACTTAAGACCCAAAAGTAAACGATAAAGACTAAGTATTGAACTTACTCGTAAACCCCATCTATGCATGAAGTCTATGGCCTCAGAGTCCTTCACGTGGTTAAGCTTCTCGACAACGGGCGAGGCCACTTGCCGCCCTACGTCGTTTATCAGGTCGAGGAGGTGGATGAAATATTTGTGTTTCTTTTCGAGACTGTCTCCCACCCTCAACTCGGTTATTTTACTAGCCCCATAGAAGTCCGCATCATCTTTTGAGTTTCTTTGGCATTGGATCGATGGGGGGGTCGTTCTGGGGCCTCTTTTGTCCTTTGCCCGGGGGTGGTTTATCCACCATTATGCCCTTCCCCTTGTCTAGGGCAACAACAGAGGTTGATTCGAACTCAGAATTCGTATACCCCTGTTTCCTTCTCCTTATAAGCACGTTCCTCCGACCTTGTTGCGTTCCTATTGGGGGAGTCTACTTGGAGGGGTCGGCAGGCTTTTTCTTGACCAACTTACTCAAAGAGGCCAAAGCCAAAGGTTTTCCAAACATGGTTATTTCTGCAAAACAACAAATAAGGAATTAATGATATTCACAGTAGAAATGCATATGCATATATATATATATATATATATATATATGCATATATATATATATACATATATATATGTATATATATATGGAATCGGGCATTCAAGAGGAAACTATATTCTGGGCAAAGTTTTTCTTCTGTAGGTACACAAAGTTCCTACCTGAGCATATCTTCACTAAACCCGAGGCAGTCAGACTCGAATCAAAAAGTAATAATTTTTGATCCAAGGACCTATCCCTGGCCTGTCTTATAGTTTTCAGGCTCTTGGGGTTCAGGTCCGCATCTCCTGACCAAAATAGAGCCTCACCAAATATGTTCAGGATGGGGAGGTGTGGCTTAGAGTTCTAGTTCCCCCCTACAAAGAACCACTTGCTTTTCCAGTCCTTGTTACTGGTGTGGTTCCCTTTGACTGGGTTAGGGTTCCGAGACCTAGCCTGAAGATATACCTACTCGGGTCTTCCCGGGGTTCTTTTTGAGCACAAACATATGCTCTATCTCTTCTATGGAGGGCGGGGAATCGGATATCTACCCCTACAGTACGTACAACCCTACCAGTGTTCTTCAACTATTCAGGTTCATCTGATAGGGGGATATTCTCATGTTGGTCAGGAGCCGGCAAAAGTAAGATTGCAGAGGTAACCTGACTCCAGGTAGAATAACTCCTCATTAAAGGCCACCTCACTCTGGAGAAGAGTGCTGGGATTTTCGTTGGCCTCAGGGCTCAGAGGTACACGTCTTCAGGAATGTCGAAAAGGGCTATATAAGCCTCTAAATTGGTTTCTGGGCTGGCAACTAACTGCAAGCCCTCTCCTACGTTGTCTCCCCCAACAACAGCCTCAGGTCGGGTCGAAGAGCTAGAAACAGAGGTCATTTCTGCTCAGAAAAACAATGGGTAAAATGGTCAGGGGGCTGTTTAGGGATCATTGACAACCCTAAAAATTTTTTCTACAAATTCCCTAGCAGACCTCCTATTCTAATGGTTTTCTATTCCATCCAAGCATATATCCACAATAGTTTGTTTGTAGTTCAGAAAAATATTGCCATAAATCCGTAGAAAAATGGAGAAAAAACTTACCAGATATGATGTGCCGCGAGTTTGTTCGGAGACAAAGAGAGTGTTGAGAGTTGGAAAGCCAGAAACTTCTGAGAATAGTGGAGAAAGCCCTGGAGAGTATGCTCGGAATATCTCTGTTCGCAAGTGAGGATAGAAAGGAAGAAAAAAGAAGAAGTATTTATAGACAAGCCAAAAGAATCCCGACTGTTGATTCTGATCCAATGGACAGGGGGATGCCACATCACCCTAATATGAAACGTCAAGGGTCGGGTCTTTTAAAAATTTAAATGAGAAATGGGGCCTATCCTGGTGGTGATATTATTACGGTCCGAGTATCATGGCCTTTCAAATTGGTCTATCAATAGGGTAGTGACACGTGGATTGACGGTTGCATTCCTAAGGAAGTTAACTGAAGGGTAACAATAACCATTACGGTGTGAAGTACCAACCAAGCAGAATCTAGCCAGTTTTTAATTAAAAACTCTTTTAATTAAAAACTGGAGGGCTTAGTGTTTGGGTGTTTTGTTAAAGCCTAGGCCTATCTCCAAGCCTTTGTCCAGGCCTATCATATAGATATATTATCCCCTGAGTGGACCCCTTGATATGACGTCGTCCCGAGAGCCATCTACACCATACAGGAGATAATGAGATTGTCTTGGATAATCTACCCGAAACTATTGGTCAGGAGGTCTCCTTCGAGTTATTCACGGTTGATCTACACTCGGACAAAGGGTCTTCAACGACAGGCCTTCTGGGTTCCGTCTCGGGGAATCAGATTGATATGCTCCACATAAAGCGGTAGGGGCTCGCGGGCATTCGAAGTATACAGGCTTTCACGACGCTATTGCCTGGTGTCATCAAAGTTATAGCCCGTTGCATAAGAGCGTCCTGAGAACTAGGGAACTTCATTCTCGGGAGAACTAGAGGCTTTACTCAGAGGAACATATACTCGGGGTCTCGGGACTGATGTGGCAGGAACATTATCACAGCTTTTCACGCTCTCTAATTTCTGTAACAGGCTGTCTTGGGCACGTTAGCCATGAGACGACACGAGTTCAAAGGTACAAAATTCTATGCTTCTAATATATAATATCCAAAAATAATTGGAGGTACGTTTTTCAGATTTCAAATAAACAACATTCTATACTTTTCATACACTAACTCTCACACATAAGTAAAACCGTATCTGACTTAAGCATCGGAGGTTTTCACTGAAAAAACGGCTTTATCCCTGAGGTTTCCATTATTTTGCAGTTCCATGTTAAGAAACAAGAGGAGAAGATCAGCTGGTGCTCGAGGTTGAGGACGATACCAACTTCTTGCATCAACATATATAAAATAATATTAACTTTGAAAATTATTTAATATTAAGTAACATTAATTTTGAAACGTTATTATATATATATATAAACAGACACACACAGTATGTGTGTATGCGCGTAAATGATTGATTGTGTAAATTGAGAGTGGTTACCTTTTTTAATACGAAAATTATTTAAATAATAAAAATTTGGGAGGTTTCAACTTTATAATTGGCCATTCATCAATAAATTTTGCTAAATATTAAACTTTTGAATAATAGTTTTTGAGTTTTGCTAAAAGTATTTGAAGTTATTATAAATTATAAATATAAAAATATTAACAAGTATTCTAAAAATACTTATTAATAGTAAAATCTATAATTTTTATAACATTCTAGAGCAATATATGCATAAGGTTTTCGTTAGTCAATCCAATAGTCATTATATTTTTTTAATGTTTTTCTTTTGCTCATTTATAATTATAAAAAAGAATAATTCAAAAAATTTTAAAATATTTTTGGTGACTTCAATGAATTGAATGGATTTTAATAACACTTTTTCAAAAATTCAAATATTAATGTAAAGATGTTTTCGACTCAATGCTGTACAGAAGCTACTAAATGAAGTTGTCAGATGAAATGAAGATTCTGCTTAATTATACAAGTTAAGTAGCTGACTTTAGTTCTATTAATTGGTTAGTTAGGCAATTAGTTAATGAATTGTTTATAGCTCATGAGTTAGATGACATAACAATTAGTTAGTTTAAACCACCTTGTATATAAAACCATGAGTATTACGTGTATTGGGTGTGTGAGATTAGAAGTAAACAATGCTTTGTTTTCTTTGATTCTTTTTCAGTAAAGTTTTCATATTCCTTCATGGTATCAGAGCTTGAGCTCATCTCTGCTATTGTGAGAATATTCTTTCATCATATATAAAATACAAAGTTGTATTCCTTAATACAACGAAAAAGTGGAAGTCAATCAGAATAACATGCATAATCCTACTCCAACATAGAGTGGTACAGATGCAAGAAGCATAGCCTCAATGCAAAATGAAGGTGAGATGAGAATAGGCAACAATAGAGATCCTTATTAGCTTTAAAGATCTGATCATCCAGGGATGATTTTTGTTACTACTCCTCTAACAGGTAACAATTATCTTTCCTAAAAATGATCTATGAGAATTGCATTAGGTGTAAAAGTGAAGCTAAGTTTTATAGATGGAAGATGTAAAATTCCCAAAGAATCGTCATTGGAATTTGAGCAATGGAAGAGAGTAAATTGCATGGTGATTTCATGGATTTTAAACTCCATATCGAAAGACATAGTCGATGCATTCCTGTACACCACCACTGTTATAGAGCTCTGGCTCAAACTTAAGCAGAGATTTGAAGAATGCAATGGACCATTGCTTTATCAAATACAGAGGAAAATAAGCTCCATAAATCAAGTTAATCTTACGGTGGTTCAATATTATACAAAACTCAAGAAACTATGGGATGAGTTAGTCTGTTCGATGCCTATTCCTCAGTGTAATTGTGGAGCAGCTAAAGCAATGCTGGAGATCAGTTTCTCTAATCAATTAATTCAGTTCTTGATAGGATTCAATTATTCTTATAATCATATAAGAAATCAGATTTTGGTAATGGATCCTATACCTAGCATCAATAAGGCTTATTCTATGATTTTGAGAGTTGTGAGACAGATAGATGTACATTCCGTATTTACAGATAATGTGGAGGGTAGTGCTATGTTGGTGAGAAATAATAACTCCAGGAAGGAATCAGATAACAAGATGGTACAAAAGAAGAAAGAGTTCATAAAGAAAAATGACAGGCATTATGATTTCTGTACTAAAGATGGACACTTGCGTGAATCTTGCTTCAAATTACATGGAGTACCTGAATGGTATAGACGATTTACAGAGCAAAAAGGACAGTCAAGTGGAGGAACCATGACAATGTCTAATCTGGCAAAATCACAACTATAGACAAATGTGAACCAGACAGGAGACAAGATGATAGGATTCAATGAAAGGATGATTGAATTAATTCATTAGCAGGCTAATAAGGTTCTGAAAGGAAAGACAGTAGTAGAGGAGACCTATGCTAACATAGATCATTTTGATGACTTTGTAGGTTCTGTCTTGAAAACTTATCTCAATACTCATGCTTGTTACACTGCTTTTAATATGGTAAAACAAGTAACTTGGATAGTTGACACAGGTGTTATAGATCACATATGCACTGACATAAAATCCTTCAAAGGTCCTATGATTATGCACCAAATTACAGCTACTTTTCTTCTTGATGGATCTATAAAGATGGTACAATATACTGGTGATATACACCTAACATCAAAACTTATTTTGACCACAACCTTACATATACCTGATTTTAAATTCAATCTGTTATCAGTAAGAAAACTCTCAGAATCTTCTCTCATTAAATTTGCCTTTTATCCTTCTTCCTGTGCATTGTAGAACCTACAAACTAATGAAGTTTTTACTGTTGAAAAGGTTATAGGTAGACGATACATCTTAGACAAATCCAGTTATGATCCCATAGTGCTTAGATACTATAATAAGCTTTTCAATTCGTCAATTTTCCCTAGAGAAATAAACACTTTCAATACATCTTGTAACACTGCTTGCAGTGATGTTTGCTCCATGAATAAAATTGCAGACACTCTTTATTCTCTGTGGCACATACATTTGGAATATGCTTCACCCATTGCACTCAGATATTTAGATTTCATAAACCTACAAAATATCATCACTGATAAACCATGTGGCATATGTCCCTTGTCTAAACAACATAGGTTGCCATTTCCATTACATGAGAAATCATCTCAAACCAAATTCGAACTACTGCACATAGACCTATGGGGACCCTACCATCAAAAGTCACTTACTGGAAGCCAATTGTTTTTTATAATGGTCAATGATTATTCGAGAGCCACTTGGACCTATCTTCTTAGTCATAAAACACAGGTCTTAACCACCATTTCACACTTTCTTAGCCTAATACAAAATCAGTTCCAGATGTGTGTGCAAACCATAACAACAGACAATGGTTCTGAGTTCATTAACAATAGGTTTCAGACACTGCTTGTAGAAAAAGGAATTCTGCATCAAAGATCTTACCCCTACACACCACAACAGAATGGTGTGGTATAGTAGAAAGAAAACACAAACAATTACTTGAAGTAGCTAGAGCCCTCATGTTTTAGTCTCAGTTACCAAAGAAATTTTGAGGAGAAGCAGTGCTTGTGGCAACTCATATATAAATAGGTTGCCTACTATCATTTTAAAATGGAAAACACCATATGAGATGTTACTTGGAAAGATACCATAGTACGATCACTTAAAATGTTACAGTGCCAATACTATCCCTCACAAGGATAAGTTTGTACCAAGAGCCATCAAATGTATTTTTATTGGTTATTCCGTGGATCAGAAAGCATATAAACTTTATGATATACATTCTCATAAAATCATTATCTCTAGAGATGTGGTGTTTCATGAACATAGCTTTCCTTTTGTTCCTACCTCATCCACTAGTACACCTTTACCCATTATTCTTATTACAGAAGAAAAGCAGAACCATACACTAGTTTTTCACACCCATAAAATCATGGACACTTCCTCTGCTTATTTTATAAGTAACCAACACAACAAGAAACGAATCCTATCTCTCATTCCCAACTTGAACACTCATGTCTTTAATATAATGACACCCCTGTTTCCAAGAGAAGTATAATACATAGAACCAAACCAATTTGGCTAAAAGATTTTGTCCATGCAGTTACATATCCTCCCTGCAACTTATACAACTCAGAACTTCAGAAGCTTAAAGGTTCAAAAGGTATCAGTATAGTCCATCAACATTTTCTTTTCTTACAAATTCTAACATCTCTTCTTCTTACATGCAATTTTTAGCAAATGTGTCAACTATACAGGAGCATCATTCTTATAAACAAGCGTGCACAGATCATAATTGGGTAAAGGCCACGAATAAGGAGCTTGCTACTCTTGAATCTAATAATACTTGGACTCTAACAGAATTACCTAAAGAAAAAAGAGCAATAGGTTCTAAATGGGTCTACAAAGTGAAGTGTAAACCAGATGGCATAGTAGATAGGTATAAAGCTAGGCTAGTGGCCAAAGGATTCAACCAAATTCCTGGTGTGGATTACTTTGATTTATTTTCTCTAATAGCCAAGTTAGTGACAATCAGACTCTTTATTACTGTTGCCACAGCAAAAGCATGGCCATTACATCAGTTGGACATCAATAATGCTTTCCTACATGGATCTCTCCGTGAGGAAGTATATCTTTTACCACTAAAAGGATACACCAAGGCTAAATAAGGTCAAGTGTGTAAACTACTTCGATCTTTATATAGATTAAAGCAAGCCTCTAGGGAATGGAATCAAGAATTTTTTTCTCAGTTAATTGGGTATGGATTCACTCAGTCATCACATGATTCCTACTTGTTTATAAAATCAGATGATCAGTCTTTCTTGACTCTCTTAGTTTATATAGATGATGCTCTTATTACAAGCAATAATGAATCTTCAATCTAGCAAGTTAAGTCATTTCTTTATGCTAAATTCACCATTAAAGACCTTGGAATAGCAAGATATTTTCTGGGAATTGACATAGCAAGATCTTCCAAAGGAACCTAACTAAACCAAAGAAAATATGCTCTGGATATATTAAGAGATATTGGTCTTCTTGGCACTAAACCCGCATTCACTCCACTTCCCAAAGGTCACAAATTTTTTGCAAACAATGGTAAACCTTTGACAAATCCAAATCAATATAGGAGATTGGTGGGCATATTATTGTACCTGAATTTCACCAGACCAGATCTCACCTATGCAGTTCAACACACTCAGTCAGTTTATGATCAAACCTTATGACACTTACTGGTAGGCAGGAATGCATGTTCTTTGATATTTGAAGTCCTGTCCTCCAAAGGGTTGTTTTATTCTGCTCTTAATTCTTTTCAAATTCAAAGCTTTTGTGACTCAGATTGCGCTTCCTGCCCAAACATTAGAAGATCACTGACAGGTTATTGTATCTTCCTAGGTGATTCCTTAATCTCGTGGAAAATAAAGAAACAAAACACTATCTCTAGGAGTTCAGCAGAAGTAGAGTATCGCAGTATGACAGCAATAGTATGTGAACTCAAATAGATTTCTTATGTTCTTCATGATTTCAAGATCCTATTGCAACTTCCCATTCCTCTTTGGTGCGACAAGCAGCTCTCCATATTGCAGCCAACCCAATCTTCCACGAGAGAACAAAACACCTCAAAATTGACTGCCATGTAGTTTGTGATCTATTCAAAGCTAGATTCATTCATCCTCAACATGTTCCCTCCATAGCATATTGAGAAGACATTCTAACAAAGTCACTCGCAGCTCTTGACTTCTCACAGCTTTTGTCCTAGTTGGGCATGGTGGATTTTCACCTAGCTCCAACTTGAGGGGGGATGTACAGAAACTGCTAAATGAAGCTGTTAGATGAAATGAAGATGCTGCTTATTTATACAAGTTAAGTAGCTGATTTTAGTTTTGTTAATTGATTAGTTAGGTAATTAGTTAATGAATGGTTTACAGCTCATGAGTTAGATGACAGGGCAATTAGTTAGTTTAAATCACCTTGTATATAAAACCACAAGTATTACGTGTATTTAGTGTGTGAGATTAGAAGTAAACAATGCTTTGTTTTCTTTGATTCTTTCTGAGTAAAGTTTTCATATTTGTTCAAATGCGAATTCAGATGTTAAAGCTTCATGGTTCATTTTTGGAATTTTTTTTTGTAGTGCAGAATCATAATTACGTCTTTTAATAATATTTTGATTTCTTTGGTTAGATTTATTTTACATATCTCCACTTCAAGTAATTCATCTACTAAGATCAAATTAAAAATTAAAACAAGAAAAATATCAAATCAGAACCACCATCTCAACAATCCAAAGCTACAAATTGAAGTTTAATATTACAATAATTAAGCAATTAAATTTGAGTTTGGTGGCTTTTTATGTTTTCAAAAAATTAGAAAAAAAAAAACTTATGAATTATATGATAAATTAAAGCAAAATACCTGTCGCTTTGAAAATGTATGCGAAAAAAGGGTATCCCAAAAGAAAGTAGCGAAATCCTACTCTTGCAAGGAAATGCCTTGACAAATAAAAACAAGAGTGATGTATTTATATAATCTGAATTTTAATACAAAATTTCAGTGCAATAATGTTATTTATATCTGAAATTTTAAATCTGCTGTCTAGATACCTTAAAAGCATTGTTTTAATTTCTCTTTTCATTTAGTTTGTTGTTGCTCATTTATTTTATTCAGTTTACTGCCTTTTTGTCAAGAACCGGAATTAAAAAAAAATACACACACACACACACACACGAAGGATTATTAAATTAAAGACATGCAAAAACATTTATTTTTTTAAGGATACAAGCATCTAATACTTTAAATCAACATATATATTAAAATATATAAAGCTACAGATTTGAGGAAGAAAAGATTAAAACTCTTGAATTCTCAACAATTTACACCACCCTGTACAAGATAGATATGACCAAATATGAGAGAGCTTGGCAGAGAGAAATTTTCAATTTTAAGGCGTGTCCTCTTCAAAAATAAAAAATAATCATATATATATTTTCTTGAATTTTATAATTAATTAATTTGATATTATACAATAAATATTAAGTATTTAATAATCAAATATGATATTTATCCAAAAAGTAAGTTACTCAACCATTAAATAATTATGGATAACTATTACTTAAGGACAATTTTGTAAAATCAATCTTTTACAATATTTTTTGAATTAATCTCTTTAATTTAAATTTAATCATTTGATTTTAAAATTATATTTTTAAATCATTTGATAATCTATATTATTACTAAGTTATATATAATTTAAGTTAAATTATATGAAATATATATATTATTTTACTTTATATTATCCCAAAATATGCTATTTTCTAAAAAATAATATTTTCTTTTTCGTGAATCTTTCTCAATATATAAGATTTTTGGTGCAACTATGTAGATTTATTGTGGATTAACCGTGAGTTTGTTACGAACTCCTTAACTCCAAACTCTTTAGAAACTCAATGGCTATCATTAATAATTAGTAATATATCATAATTCTTAAATTATAGTAAAAAATACTTCATCCAACCATTCTAAATTGTATGTTCTATGTACATAATATCCTTCTTTATCCAATTCTAATTAAGTAAGAGTTCAGAGTATGTTTAAATTTTAAACTCAATATAATGAAAAACACTTCATCAAACTTATTCTAAATTGTATGTTCTATGTAAAAAGGATCCTTCCATTGTCTAATCCTAATCAAGTAAAGATTCATAATATGTCAAAATTCTAAACTCAATATATTTATGAATCATTGGTCAATATATTTTGAATTCGTCATCACAAACTCTTTTATATAACTTTTAATTTACTGTGACCAAAGATTTAATATTTATTGATATTTGTCTTAAAACTTAAATCCAGATAAAGCAAGTGGCTACTCCCAATCCTTAGTTTGAGCCAATGAATTCTATCTTAACCATCATTTATCTTTATATATAAATAACACATGGTTTAATCGATTTTAACATAGAAGATATGATTAGTCTCATACTTATAGATTATATGAATTATAAGAATTTATATTAGATCGGACTATGATATTTTACGTCTAAGAATTATATTACACAATAGTATAACTCTATGACAAATTATTGATACATGCATTATCATGTGATTTATCATAAATGATCATATTTGAAAAATAATTCTCTTACTATTAATCCACACTAATTCTTAGTAACTTAACTCTCATCATTACTTGCACTAATGTCATTTCATAATATTTATTATAAATATTTAGTGTATCTACTGTACAGTATTGTTACCCATTTAATATCATTTTTTTAGGGAATAACTTTACTGTACAATATTGTTGCCTATTTAATATCATTTTTGTAGGGAATAACTTTGATAATATAACCTAACAATTAAATAAATTATCTAAACAGTTTACATACATACTTTATTTAAAAGCATTATAAAAAAATATATATATATATTTTACATATATAAGTAAAGAACTAATTCTTCTATTAATAATAATTATTAAATACAAAATAAAGTATCCCTAAAATTGTTCACGTCATTGATATATAATAAAAATTAAAGACCTAATATATGGCAATGGACATTATCCACAAGTGTATGATATCAAGTAATAGAACAAACAAAAAGAGTATTGTCTTATAAAAAATGATTTTTTTGACCTATTGATGCCTAAAAATAGTTTGATCCTATAATTTATTTGGAATTCTGAAGGAAGCTATGAAGATTAATAACTTAGAATTCTAACTAAGACTCAATCAACACTCTTAAAATTGATTAAACCCTTATAATTTAAGCATCTAAGGAATTGTATTACATAATCCATTTCAGTGATGAAATCTTATGCCACGCACTCATTAATTATCCTCAATTTATAGAACATGAACTTTCTAACATTATTAACCTTATTTTTTTGAGTGTCGAAATTAGATTTAATATTCTTATCTAAAACCCTTAATTAAAGGTCATTAAGTTCTAGGTTCACTATAAGTTCTCGCAGGACCCTTCAATCTTTCGACATGCCCTCATCCTACGTTGTGTTATCTACAATCCCTTCTAAGAATTACTTTTCCCAAGATTAAGTCCTAAATGCATGTGCATTCATTTCTTGATTAAGAAAATAAAAGCATTAAGTTTAATAATATAAATAAATTTAATCACATGTATTTGGTAAATTTTGTGGGTAAGGAATTGACCTAGCCAACAATTACATCATTGAATGATTGACACGTTGAATTAAGCTATGTATATTGCTCTTGAGCATTAGGATTATTAATTTGTACTTAAGTCCTAATTTGGGCTCTAACACAAATTTTTACATTTAACATGAAACCTTTGGTTACTCAACCTATTAGAGACTTAACTCGCTTCGCATACTCTTATTCTAAGACACCATTTTATGTAAGAGTCAATATTTTTGGTGCTAAAACTCCTAGTTACTAAATGCCTTAAGATAGTGGAGTTTTTTTTTATTTTTTTTATTTTTTTATATAAGTGCTCAAGTGACTCAACCTTCAATTTTTAACTTATAAAGTCACTAACACAAATTTCTGACTCACTCAACTCTTTTAAACATGGTCTTTTTATAACTCACTTGTGTTGCTTTCGTGACTCCCATTGTACCATACACACCATAGCTCAACATTAATGGAAAGATCAAAATTCTCACTAATTCTAACTCAAACCCGTCTCATGCACAAACATTCACACAAAACATAATGCAACTACTAAACACTTAAAACATATGTAACATCTATCCTTTAAAAAAAAAATAGCAAATGACTAATAGGAAAATGGACTAAATGCAAATAGAAATTTTAGTTTTAATAAGGAAATACAAATAAACAAGGTTCCAAACAAATCAACACAAGTGAAGATAACAAATCAAGTACAAGCACAAGTAAACCTCCCTAAGCTTACACCAAGACCAAGTATTGTCCTCAATATTTCAAAGGATAATCAAAGGGCAAAAAAGTATCTCCTACTGTTCATCACTGTCATCTTTATCTTCTAATTCATCATCATTTGAGGTCTCATCTTTGTCCTCTGAGTTAGAATCCTCTAGAGGGTAGAATTATGAAAACTAGGGGTATAAACTAATGTCATGACCTATGAGCTACCCTTGGTGGTGAATAATGGCACTAAGGCTCTCTAATGAGGAAATTACATGGTTAATGCAATGCTTCTACCTCCCCGTCTAGCCTATCCAATTCTCGCTTGTTCTATTTCAGCTTTCCTGCTAAATCTACTGTGGTAGCCTTTTCTAATTCGAGTGCTTTGGTCGTGACTATAATGTTTTGTTGACAAGCTTGGCTTACTAGTGGTGCTTCTACCTACTTTGCTAATACGATCGATTGTGTTGATACTGGTAGAAGCTTTGGGCTAGAGTATTTCCGGGCTAATCAGTCTAACACCTATTGCTTCAATCAGCTCTGAAATTAATGATAGAAACAGAAGTGCCACCGTAGAGTTCTTGACTGCATGATTAATATTCTGAGCTATCCACTAACTCGTATCTATATTCTTTTTCTCTTTAAAGTATAAAGCATCAGGGCCTTTGGCCTATTAACTTCTAACAAATGAGTCGAAGGGCTCAATCTTGCACACAGAAAATGATACCACACCTTCATATTTGCTTTTAATTTTTTGGTAAAAAATGAGGTATGCTCACCCCACACCTTAGCCAACAGTATGAGCTTACTGTATAAGTCTCTCGCTAACTCATGCAAATTGACTGATTCAGTAATATCCCTTATCTAATCATTCATCAACGGAACACCCGTCTTATCCTATTAATGGAATCCCTATCAAACTTCACCTCTTTCCCTATAATTACTAACCTTTGACCTTACATCCCTTTACCATTTGCATAAAATTCCTTTACTAAAGTTATTGCACTGATTTGGGTTATTTGACATAGTTTTGCCAGGATTTACGATGAATCTCTCTACTACTTATAGGACAGTCATTCCTCTATAATACAATTCCTCTCTCTTTCAATTCTGCTCTTTTCTTAACCGATTTTTAAAATAAAATCACAGTGTCACTAGAGATAAATCATGAACTGTCAAACCTATCAGACCTCTCAGTCTTTGGCCTCTTTCCCACTAGCTTTTGCTTAGGTATAATTGCTTTACTAAACTTTTCTCAAATTTACCACCAAATTCAAATTTAAACCAACCCTAGCAAATTAATCACTTCACATTTCAAATCTAAACAACCTGTTCAACACAATAAACAATTCTCTACTTTACCACGATGTGTAAGCAAAACCTCAATCAATTTCACTCTCACAAACTACCCACTTAAATCAACAAACTCTACATAATAATCCATAAAAATTAACCCAATGATGCTGCAGCAGGAGAATTTCTTTCCTTGTTGTAGCTTAGGCCTCTAATAGTTAGAATGAAACGCACTCTTTCATGCTACAGTAGAATATTTTTTACTGTTGTAGTGATGCTTCTTGAATCGTATTATGGCAAGATGATATTTTTCCTTGCTGTAGTGGTAGATCTAGACTAGTATTTTCTCTCATGTCCTATTTCCTTGCCTTAACTTCCATTTCTACTTGTAACAATTAAAACTCAACAATAAACTTCATAATAAGGAAAATACATTTTAACTAATCAAAGGAAACAAAAGTAAATAATAGAAATTAAATTGTTGGGTTGCCTCCCAACAAGTGCTTAGTTTAATATCTCTAGCTAGACTTTGCTAAGTGTTGGCTCACTTCATTGGTTCCTTGAATGACATATCTACAAACTTTCTTTGTTCATTTCCATAATATGGCTTAGTATATTACTCATTAACTTAAAATGATCGGCCACTTTCCTCATCCTTCACAATTACTACTCCATATGAAAAAACGATTTCCATAATAAAAGGTCTCGACCGTCTAGACTAAAGCTTCCCCTAAACGAGTTTCAATCTAGAAGTAAAGAGTAAAACTTCTTGCCCTTGCATAAATTCTTTCCTCATGATCCTCGTGCATGGAATTTTTTGGTACGTTCTTTATATAACTTGGTATTTTCATAGGCTTCATTTCAAAACTCATCCAACTCATTCAATTGAAGAAGATAGGTTTCTCTGCTTTGTAGTCAAGATTCAATTTCTTTATTGCCTAGAATATACCATTTACTTCAATTCCATAAACAAGTGGCATGGCTTCCCAAAAATCAAATGATAAGGAGAAATTCCTATTGAAGTTTTATATGCCATTCTATACGCCTACAAAGCTTCATCTAATTTCAAAGCCCATTCCTTTCTTCAAGTATTCATTGTCTTCTTAAGGATTTTTTTTTTTTTTTTTTTTATATTTCTATTGGAGATTTCAGCTTGCTCATTGCTTTATAGATGATATGTTGATGTCGATTTATGTTTCGCTCCATACCTTGCTAACAAGCCATTGAAAAGTGAGTTGCCAAAGTGAGATCCTTTATCGCTAATGATAGCATAAAGAGTGCCAAATCATGTGAAAATATCAAAAATTTGTTTCCACTCAAGCATCATTAGTTGTGGTTGGTATTGCTTTCACCCACTTGGACATATAATCAATGGCAAGCAAAATGTAACTTTTTTATATGACTATGAAAATGGCTCTATAAATTTGATACCCTACAAGTCAAAAATCTCTACCTCCATTACTGTTATTAAAGGAATCTTATGACACTAAAAGATAATTCCCACTCTTTGACACTTATCACAAGTCTTCACAAAAGTATAACTATCTATAGAACCCACCTTAAATTTTTAAGATTTATAAGGTATGTGTCATATCTTAACAACTATAACTAACTTCTAGTAATGTGTCATAGCCCCTGAATCACAATGAAGAAATTCTTTATTGAACTTTTATCCATAATTGTACATACTGTATAAATAAATTCCTTTCGCATATCTAATCCCAACCAAGTTAGAGCTTATAGAAGTTGGATCTATGGCTATGGTACACTGAACTTGTTACTACAAACTCTTTCGTGTAATTATAAAATACTCTTACTAGAGATTTATGTTTCAAGCACCACCAATGTCCGAAAGGAAACTAAAATCTAGACTGAGTCAACGGTACCCCAAAATCCTAATATTCGAGTCAACGAGTCCCTTATTGATAATCATTTGCATCTTGATATAAATAACATATAATGAAACGAGCTTTTTCATACAAATGTTAGTGTATGCCCTGAAAATCATTCGTGTTGCCGATTTTAGGACTAGTGATCTTGTATAAAATATTAAATTATCACTTAAAGAATTATTCTTTATTCACAAACATTAGTTGTTTCCTTTATATTGGTATATTGATATATAAAGAATGTATGTGAATAGTCCAGATATTTTCGGTTCATTGTTAAATGAACTTATCAAAGTGTTCCTTGCATACGTGATATAGATTGGGCTACTATATCACATAGTAAGCATACTAGTTGCCACTTAATGATATCATATGATGATATATTTAGGTTGACAATATGGGTATTGTCATAAGCGCATTAGTATAAATTTATAGTTTGAGAACTATTCATCGAATAGGGCTACATATTGATAAATCACATAGTATGCATGTCGTCAATGATTTGTCAATAGATTACAATAGTGTGCGATATAATCTTTTGACCTGAGATGTCTATAATCGGACTCTGTATGGATGGGTATATTTCATATGGTGTATATGTACAGGGCTAATCATGCCTTGTACAAGAAGCCAGCTTGGGTATACTTTGTTCATAGAGGTGTTCAGTTGACAGTGAAGACGGGATCCGTTAACTCAATACTATGGACTGAGAGTTTTTGTTGACTCTGTCTGAGTTGAGTTCCTAAATGAATGTCGATATGATGTCCAGATTTTAAGTCTATGGCCATAGCAATCATGACATATGATTGATAGTATAGATATCGAGATTAGGGTTTTGGCATTCTATGAACCCCGACTCGATCAGGATATAACAACGGAGGGATATTACCCACATGCTATGTGCAATCATTGGAGGTTTGATGAAGACACTTCTTCATTGTGACCTAGGGACTGTGGACACTGTTCGGACCATAGTCATTGGGTATCGAAATATTCGAGACCGAATTGTTTGGAGTCGAAGTGTTCAACATTAGCTCATGCTTGAGTCACGGTGAACCTTTATGGGAAGGTCCACCCAATTTCCTGAAAGTTCCCATAAAGGAAGAGGAGATAAAATGTTATCAAGAAAGGGTTAGCGACCTCATGATAACTTGAAGAATGCCGAAATAAATACGTATAATTAGTATATGTAATTTATTATTCTTTAAAGTGTTAAAAAATTGATATATTGATATCATAAAATAATTTAAAGTAAAGTACATGATTCAAAATGATAATATTGATTATCAAACAAGTTCGAATGTGATTCTAAGGTGAAATAGTAAAAAACTAGATTAAATTGTTAATTTAGTGTAAAATGACCATTTCCCCCCTATGTGATACAAATATGTAATTTATTGTAAATTACATATTCAAATTTGATAATTATGATTATCAAACATATTAAAATATGATTTTCATAGAAAATGATAAATTCCAAATTAAAATGTTTAATATAAAAGAAATTACCATTTTACCCTTATGTATAATGTTGACCAAGGGCATTATGGTAAATGTATCATAATTTTGAGTTTATAGAAATTTAAAAGATATATTAATATGTCTAATTGTCAAATTCTTTAATGGTTAGAGAATTTGACAAGTGTTAGAATTATATGGATGAAATTGTGACACTTGGCATATTAATATTAATATATAAATGTTATATATTTTTAATTAATGTTTAATTAATTAATCTTGGTCAAAGGGATAATATTCAAGTTTGACTTGAGCTCATCCACGAACAATAAGGTTGGTTGTATAATATACCCTTCCCATTATTATATGATATTTATAAGATAAATATTACATTTTATTAAATGAAAATAATGGAAAATCAATTCAATTTTGGGTCCATATTCTTCCTCTCACGTTGGGGCAGCCATGAGAGCTCGTTGGGGTGGGTTTTAAGTGTTAAGAGCTCACACTTGTGAGTTTGTTCTTCATCAAATCAATTGGCTAGGAAGGTATGCACTTTAAACCTCTTTTTTGCTACCTTTAGTGTTTTATTTGAAAGCATGAATTTAATTTTAATTTTTAGGGTGAGAAACTTCTGTTAGGCATATTTTAGGCCATAGAAACCAACAAATAGTATCAAAGTATGTTTAATTGATGGCAAGGGTGTTTGTTTGCTTTATATTTTGGTGAAATCCTAAAAGGGTGTCATTTGGGGTTGTTTGGTGCCAACTTGTGATTCTTGATGGGGTTTTATTTTCCATTAATTCCATTGTGTTTTTAAGATATATTATATGATAAATGATGCTTAGGAATGATGGTAGTGAAGTGGAGTTTATCTCATAAACCCTAGGATCTTTTCTAGGTTCCTTAAGGATACAATTATGGAAAATTTTCAACTTTTGGATAACTAACCATTT
>JAVXUL010106756.1:0-18867 GCA_035590515.1 Trichilia minutiflora
AGAATCTCGACACATAATACACTCTGGGACATATCTTGCATCTTTTAAAAGAAAGAAATAAATTAGCAACTGAACATAATGCAAGATAGAATAATGCCATTTAATTAATCATAAACAGTTTACAATTAATTACAAAATATATATACACAAGAAAATATAACCCTGAACCATCTGACACGATTGGTTCTTGGGCATATCTCTAACAGATTTAATTTTAATTTGAGTTTTGGATTGAAATATGAATATATGATTCTAATGTTGGGCTAGTGCGTTGAGTTTTTATGTATTTTAATTGATAATTATATTACCGAGTAACCAACTATTGCTATAGGGATAAGAAGCCCGAATGGGGACCTATAAAAAGTCGTTCGGGTGAGTGGTGCACCGGTGGGACTGATATAAGGGGGATAATGATCCTATTTATGGTGGAGTGGCCCACCAGGTGGAAAGTAGAGGACAGTCACGTAGGGTATCACGTGACTATTCGAGGACAACGTCAGTGATAGGTACTGCTTTACAGATATTTGCATGCTTACTTTATATTTTAATAAATAAAGGTATATTGTATTTATCAACTTCTTTTGTATAGAAAACTCAGTGGAGGTCTCAGGATTACTCTTGGCCTGAGTAATTACCAGGAAAAGGGAGTCAGCCCAATAATTTTATATTCATCTAAGCTTCTATTTTAAATCAATTATTTTAAATGAAGTTGCTTTCTAAATGATTTACGAAAT
Source organism: Trichilia minutiflora (assembly GCA_035590515.1). Lineage (NCBI taxonomy): Eukaryota > Viridiplantae > Streptophyta > Magnoliopsida > Sapindales > Meliaceae > Trichilia > Trichilia minutiflora. The sequence goes on from JAVXUL010106756.1 coordinate 735, forward strand.
TGTTTCATAATTTTTATATAAAAAGTGATGTTAAAGATGTTAGTTTAAGAAATACTATTTATTAATATGTTTTTATCTACTCACAGAGTATACTCCCATATAGTCATCCCCCATATTTTAGCTTCAGGTGAACTCGATTTTAGCACATCAAGTAGTGTGATGGTATTGATATTAAGATTTAGAATATTCAGGTATATTTCTAAACTCGACTTATATTTAATAAGGTTTGTGTTCACTGGGGTTATTAGAATTTTTGTTATTTGTATATTAATGTTCTGAGCTTTGTAAACGATTATAAGACTCATTATAGTTATGATGTAGCTAATTTATATATATTTATATTTTCAATTATTCATTTTGTATATTTATAAATTTATTTAAACAATTAAAATGTTTGAGATTTAATTGAGAAATTTATTGAAATTTAGATATTTGAGAAGAAAATATTGAAAGCATTTTAAATATTAATTTTGAAAACAGGTTTTCAAAGGCCTTATAGATTCTCAGTATGTATTCAGGGATAATTCAGTACATGTTGGGAGTCTGTGATGATTGTCATATACGAGACCCATGAGTTGGGACGTGATACAAATAATCAATAATATGTGTCATCAAACTGACACATATTATTGATACTTTAGTTTCGAAGTACTCAATTGAGTGAGTGCCATGGTAAGAGAATTTTTTTCAGAAGAGTTGCTTGGGTTATCACTAGAAAGAGAGTTTGATTTCAGTATTGAATTAATTTCAAACACTACACCTGTATCAATGCCTTTCTACCGCATGACACCTACAGAGCTTCAAGAATTGAAGATTTAACTCTAGGATTTGATCGACAATGGTTTTATTCGATCAAATATATCACCTTGAGATTTATCGGTGTTATTTATTAAGAAAAGATGAAAGTTTGAGGTTTTGTATAGATTACCAACAATTGAACAAAGTAACTATTAAGAATAAATATCCATTATCGAGGATCTTGGATCTTTTTGACTAATTACAAGGTGCCAACATTTTCTTCAAAATTAACTTGAAATTTGGATATTATTAGTTAAAGATAAAAGAAAGTGATGTGACTAAAATAACCTTCAGAACCAATAAATTTGAATATTAAATTATGCTATTTGGGTTATGAAAAGAATAAATAAAAGGTTAAATTGTCAAAAATTTGAAATCGATTATAGGGGTAAGAATGAGGTAATAAGTTATAACATTAAACTAAGTCCAAATTATTAATATTTGATGAATTATGAATTAGTCATGAGATTTCATTGTTGAAAAATTGGTTAAATGACCAAAAAAACGAGTTAAGTCTCGATAATTAAAAATCAACTAGGAAAACATGGACTAGAATCCATAATTATACAATATAAGATTAAATTATTATTATTATTATTATTATTATTATTATTATTATTATTATTATTATTATTATTATTTAAAGTTTAGAATAATATGAGTATTGTTATTAAGTAATTGGGCATGAATCCCGAGAGAGGAGAGTTTATGTGTCATAAGGGATAATAAAGAGTGTACCCCCTGAGTGGATATTTTTTAATTTACTTTTATTTCTTTTAAAATGCTTATCAAAAATTTAAATATTTTGAATGTATTAAAAAGTTAGAAACATGATTTTATATTTTAAATTAAATATTAAATTATGATTTATTTTTATAACTAAATGTGGTTTATATTGTGGACTTTATGAGATTGAGGTTAAAAGGCTTATTGTGGTTTTGATTTGTTGATATTGATAATTATTTTGGCATGTATATAGTTATAAAATGATTTTGATATGAATTTATACTTGATGATTTGTTAGATTGGATTTGATGATGATTTATTATGATGATATTGTCAGTGGGTCAGATTATTTGATTTGATTTATAATATTATAGTCGGAAACTCATTTATAGCTATAAGATTTTAGTAGTTTAGAACGGATTTAGGAGAGATTATTCGAGTAAGTGGTGCACTGGTGGGACTATTATAAGAGTGGTGATGATTCCATTTGTGATAGAGTGATTCACTAAATAAAAATATCGAAAACAATCATGTAGGGTCACATATGACTACTCTAAACCAACATTAGTAATAGACAAAATTTTTTTATAAACTTGCATGCATACGTCTATATTTTATTTAAAGAATATTTTATTTCATGATCATTGATTTTATATGTTTAGAAAATCCACTGTCTATCTCAACATTACATCTGGCACGCGTAATTGTCGAGAAAATGAATCAATCCAATGATTTTGAATTAACATGCTGTTATTTTGAACTAAACAAAAGCGAATTTTTATGTTTTATAAATGATTTCATTTTAAAATACTTTTTATATTTTTAAACTATCAATTTTAATTATTTTATATAATTGTTTTTGTGTGTGTGTGTATATATATATATATATATATATATATATGTATATTATTTATCCATTTATAGAGTATACATTCGTATACTCACCCTCATTACTTTTCAGTTTCAGAACATATTAAGTGTGCGAAAGTTAAAAATATTAAATTTAAAGATAGTAAAGATAGTACACCCTCAGGTATAATCCCTCATCTAGACTTAATGTAAAATTAGATAGTCTATTGGAAGCTCATTCAATTTATTTATGTATTTAAATTTTAATATTTATCTTTTACTATAATTTGCAATAGATTAACGTAAGCTTTGAATAGTTTGCATTTGTAATCCATGTGATGATTGATGATTTAGTTTTTAGAATAATTAATGAATTTTATAAATAGTTTTGAAATGTGATAGAGAAAAGTTGGGTAAGAAATGTTATGACGACGATTTTATTTATTTGGAAGTGTTGTAAATGAATTTGGAATGGATTAGAGAATTGTGTATTGTTTTCTAATTTGAGATGAGATATTTGAATTGAGCTTAGTTTAGAGTTTATTGAATTTTATATTAAGAAATTGTGAATTGATTTTTGATTTTGCATTGGAGAATGGTTTAGAAAAAGGAAAACTTGAGTTGTTAGATGTTGGGTTGTTTGATTTGATTATATTTAGAATGTATTTTAAATTGTTTTATTAAATACTTATAAGTCTTATATATCCTTTATGTATATTCTGATCTACTAAATGTAAATCAAATTTTTAAGATGGTTATCACATGTGAGCTTCACAAATTGAGACATGACAATAAAAAATTAAATGCAAAAAATAATTATTTACAATTGAAAAAGAAAAAAAGAAAGAAAGAAAGAAAGAATCTTCAAAGGCCAAACCCTTACACGGCATTGGAGTCCTTTGCATAAAAATAATCTTTAAAATACTATAATAAATATTAAATTATAATAATATAATCCTCAACTATGGTTAATAATACATTAAGTTATAATTTTATAATTATCATTTATTAATCCATTAATTCAATGAAATTGTGTGTAAATTGTGTTTATATTAAAAATTAAGTGAGATATTTTTACGTAACTATTTTCAAAATATTAACATTTCAATTTGTTATCATTAGTATAAAACTATAATATTGGAATCTTTGTATATGCTATGAGCTTTTTTTCTTTTTTTTGTATATAAAAAAACTTCTACACCCGGTTATCACTGAGGCATTCAATCGAATACGAAACGGCGTATTCCTTGGAAGCAGGATCTCACGGATTACCGTGCAACTGTCCTAAATCACAGGATGCGTATACAAAGATTACATGGGGTGATACCAAGTGTAGGATGAAACCTCTAGTTTGACCCCTTAGTACTTTGACAGAGAGAATTCTAAGATAGAAATTGAACTTGGGATCTTGAGATTCATAGGACCAACTCCCATCACCATGCCACCCCGAGAGTTACAATTTCATAACAACGTTTATTAATTAAATCATTAAATGATATTTATACCATTATATAGATAGATAGATATAATAAAATTAAAAATTATAATAAAAATTATTTTATAATTATGTTGTATTATCACATCTCCATATAATCTCTCTCATTTTTACAACAAACTTTAAAAAAAAATAATTAATGCATGCTCAAATACCATGAATTTTTTTTAATAAAATCACCATAAAAGTGAGTTGAACAATTGTGACACTTAGCAAAACTAGAAATTCAAAGTTAAATGGGCCAAAACATTACAAATTAAAGTTAATAGGCAACATTTTTAAAAATAGTTAATAAAATAAAGGGGTAAATGAATAATTTTCCAAAAATATAAGAGCCACTATATAAAATTTTAATTACTTACTCATCTAAATTATAAATATTATGTATTAAAATTTAAAATTTATGTAAAATCTAGGGTAAATAAGCCATACTCGATCGGCTTAGACACGTACAATAGTTACACCGGGTTGAATAAAAAATAGAAGGCCTAACCTGATCCATGAAGGATAACCCACATTGATAGTGTTGTGTTGAGCCTGCGATTGTGTTAGACTGGCAAGTGAGACAAAGTCGAGCCCATGAGCTTAAAAAATTTAATAATAATTTTATATTTAAAATTTATAAGTTAAATAATTAATTAATTATCTTAAAATTGATAAAAAATAATTAATGACTTATTAAACTTAAAATATCAATATATAAAATAGAATAAATTAAAAATAATATATTGAATAAATTATAAATTTATTAAATTTATTTATTAAATTAAAATTTTAAAACTCGAATTATCTTTAATGACAATATATTTATAACTTATAAGTTACAATTATAAATAATTAAAATTTAATTTGTTGGTAAATAAATAAATTATGAGAACTAATTATATTTTAATTATAATTTATATTTTGTAGATATAATTTAAGTGTTATTTAGTTTGTAATAGATAGTAATATTGCTTATTTATTGATATCAATTAAATATAAAATTATCAAAATATAATATATAATAATTAAATATATTTTATTATAAATAAAATAATATAAAGATATTAATATAGATCATATTATTAATTTTTTAAAATTAAAATAGTATCAATTAAAAAAAAAAAACTAAAATTGAAATAATCTCTTAGTCAAGTTGGTTCTAGTTCTAACCATTTCTAAGACTCCAATTCCACTCCATCCTTTTTAGGTATAACTTACTTGCTCTTGTAATAAGTGTATGGATAGATTTTTATTACTTTGGGGTAGACTTCACCCTATACTACAAGTATAGATTGTACATTGCAATAATCGAAGACTTAAAAAAAAATTAATTAAATCTAATTTAAAATTAATTATTATATTATATTAAAATTTGAAATTAATTTAACTATTTTATAAAATAAAATATTATTCACATATGGCTTCCATTAAATTATTTTTTAATATAATAAAATACGGGAACCAAAATCTCATCCTCAATTTCTCATCTCATGGATATCGTCTCAGCGTAGAAAACCTTACCGGTCACCACTAACGACACATCTCTCAGATGTCAACCACATCCTCACTACGGTTACATTACAGACAAAACGATAACGTTTCAATATAATACAACACAGCACACTCTTGTCAATTTTCCTTCTTCTTCCTTCTTCATCCACTCTTATTCCAATTGAAATCAAATCTTTTCGTTTCATTTCATTCATGGCTTCATTTTCAGCTCCAACTCCACATAAACTCACTTTTCCAAACTCTAGCAAATTCCTACACGTAAAAAGACCTTTATACCCTCAGAATTTCCCTCCAGCTCCAGATTCAGCCAATCTATGTCGATGTTCCTCTGCCGATAACAGCTCTAATCATCGACGATGGGACTTAACAATTCAGGACGCACTCAAGAACGCCGTAAAACTATTCGATTCTTACGTGAAAGACGTCACTGAGAAGAAGAAGAAGAAGAAAGAAGACGGACGAGAAAACGGCAGCGGCGTGAAGAGTGAGAAGGTAGAGGAAGAGTGGGACTGGGATAGGTGGAAGGGGCATTTCGAGGAAGTGGATGAACAAGAGCGCCTTGTATCCAGTTTGAAGGTTATTGCAACAATTCTTTGCTTTCGTTATCAATGTCATGTATTTATTTTTTAGGATTCATTAATTTTGGAAGTATATTCCCAATTATTTATTTAGCTTAATCAGTTGTTCAGAAAAAGGCTAGAATCTAAAATAGTTATGGAGTTATAGCGCTTTTGGAAAAATCTCTGGAAGCACTTTTTAAGTGTTCTTCTGGATGACAAATAGCTTCTCAAAAGTACTCATATCAAGTGCTTATCTAAAAGATATTACGGTTATGTATGTGTGTTTGTATATATATTTAAATATCTAATCTCAAAATATTGGTTCATTCATTTCATTTTAGATACTAAAAAATTGACTCATTCTTGTTTTTGCCTCTTTGGCACCCTAATAGTTATTAGTGAATGTTTGATGCTTTAATTGAATGGCAACTCCCAAGTTTTATTAATTTTTGATGCACTCGTTGTATACAGTGAATCTTATACATTTTGTTCAGCTAAAGAAATGGTAACTGTAATATAGAATACAGCATGAAATATAAGATTTAAACAAAATAAACATCATGGGATAAAATGGAGATGGGTTCTAAGAAACAAAGCTTAAATACATCCTTTTGCTCCAAAACTCCTCTGTACTTCCTTTATAGCTGTTGTGGAATTTCTTTTATTGTATGTTGACCCAAAAAAGACTTTAGAGATTTATCATTTAATATTTCTTTTCCTACAGCACGGGGATAGCTGTGTAGCTGTGAAAAAGAAATGTTAGAATTATATGGTTCAATTACTAAGTATTAAATTTTTGTTATTAAGTCACTTTCTAGATTCTAATGTATCCGTGTGAACAGTCTCAATTAGGTGATTCAGTATACAGAGAAGAATATGAAGATGCAGCTAGGCTCAAGGTTGGAATTGCAGCTGCAGCTGCTACTGACATTGTTGGCAGAGTCATGTCAAATCTGAATGTAAGAAATGAAATAGTTTGACTAATGCAGATCTCCATTTTCTTTCGAAACTGAAGGAAAAGAGAAATCTGTTTTGCCTAACCCCTTATTCTTACTCCAGAGAGCTGTGTGGGAAGAGCGATATGAGGATGCAGCACTTTTAAGAGATAAAGCTGGTGCTGGATTGGTGAGTTGATATGGTTGGTAAATGATAAACTAATTCACTTTTAAGTCCTTTATCTGTTTATATTTTTGGCAATGATTTCACTTTTCTTGACATAAATATTGGCAGTGGTTTGAGGGTTATATCTAATTTTACAATGGGTTGTAACTTCACTTTTTTCATTATTTTTTTACCTATGTCTATCTTCAAAAAATGTGGAAAGTGCTAGCAATTCATGAAGATTTTTCCTTTTACTAATTTTTTTTCCTGAGTGTTTTGTTAGTTTTCATTGTGGGTCCTTGGTGCATGTTTAACTGACTGCTTATGCATCTTTTATTAATCATCTGACAATTTGAGATGTTGACTTGTTTCCTGTCTTCATGATCAAATAGCAATTTGTTGATTGGACTCCGAAGTGTAAACACTGTTAAAAAGAAATATGGAGTTGATAGATTAGTTTACTGTATACCCTTTGAAGTTTCATATACATACTTTTGAAAAATATTTCTGAATACCATATGATGACCTTCTATTAAATCATTTCTCTTTTGGTACTTGCTTCTAGGTGGGATGGTGGGCTGGTATTTCAGAAGATAAGAAAGATCCCTACGGTCTAATTATACGTGTAACCGCAGAGCATGGAAAATATGTAGCAAGAAGTTATAGTCCTCGGTAATTATTCAGTTGCTATGTAAGAGTTCTATATGAAACTATCATTAATTTATGAGGAAAACTACACTTCTATGTGGAGATGAACCCACCTTACTTGTTTGGCTGGCACTGAAATGCTGGTGTTGCTGTCTTCTTACCTGAGAGAGCAGCTCAAACTTGGACTCTGACTTGTGCTTGTTTTCGAAGTTTTCTTTATATGATTTCAAAGGTCTTTTCATAACTTATCTTATTCTTGCAGGCAGCTTGCCACTGCTGCAGTGGGTGTTCCCATATTTGAGATCTTTCTTACAATGAATAAGAAAGGTGAATACAAACAGCAGGTATCTTTTTCTTTCTGATCATTTGATATTATTGCATAATTGTCTGTACTGTATTACTAGTGAAGTATGTAAGATGTTTAGTTATTCAAGGAATATAGAAAATTGATGAGGGAGCGATTGTGGACTAATTGCAGAGGAAGATCAATAGTTCAATATGTTGATGATCTAGGTTTTAAGAGAGCTGCCAAAAATTCAAAAGATGTTTGAAACCAAGTTTGAATTATGTTAATCTAAGCATCTCAGATTTGTTCACATACTTCCCATTTATAGAGGAAATGTGTTGTGAGCAAGCTGAATCTTCTTATGCTAAGTCATTGAATAATAATATTCTCAAAATCCTGATATTTGTTGACTTTGTGAAGGTTAAAAGTTCCCATTTTCTTCTTACAGCTGCTCTAATTTTGCAAATTGATCATGTAGGAGGTTAATTCTTACAAAAATTTGAAATTATGAATTCTGGAAAGTGGTCTAGTGTATTTAAGCATGTTTTCCTCTTTATTTTTCTTGTCAATTTTACATACGTAAAAATTTGTAAGATTTAATGGTTTAAAAACCAATAGGCTTATGCCTTTTTGTTATTTGTTTTAATTTGTATTTATATTATTTGTTTTTTGTTACTATTATTGTCATTTGTTGTTCAGTGGTTGGGTGGCTGTAGGTTTGTTTAGGGTGAGTGGGGAAGGTTTCGACTGGGATATCCCTTTCCTTCAATTATACTTCTTCCGTGGTAATTTACAAAACAATACTACACATAAACTATGCACTCATAACTCTTGTATACAAATGATGTGGCATAAAACTAATGGAAGAATAAAATAAAAAGTCATTGAAATAAATGTTAATAGATGATAAGACTATGAAACGTTAATGCTATTGTATACAGCATTTATGTACATTGACTCGCATTTTTCCTACAAAGATATGTATATAAAATTCGTATGAGCTAGCTTAAAGATAAATATTCAAGACACAGTTGTTGAATTGATCATGTATATAGGCTTGCATGCACTTTTGTCCAATCATGAGTATATGATTTTGTACTGCTTGCTTTGTGCCCTTGCTAAAGCGATGATTTTTATTCAGTCTTTGAAGTTTAGTGTGTGGTTGCTACTAATTTTATACATATTGGCAAATTTGAATAGTATGATTGTACTTTAACAGAGAGATTGAGAGGAACTGCACAGTTTTTGATATTCTTCATTCCAATCCCCATTTCTTTATGTTTTTTTCCTCCTCTTTTTTCTTTGTGTTTTTCTCCCAATTTGAATTTACTTTTATGAGCCATTTAATCTTAATAGATTTCTGCATTTTCAGGCTGTGTATTTAAAGAAGAGGGGAGTATTTGATGATTCTTCAACAGTTTCCTCTAAAGCATCAGGTGCCACTAGCCTCTTGAATCCATCAGGTTCAACTGAAGACAAAGATGATCTTCTAGTTGTAAGTACTGAAGATGGTGAAGATGGTGATGAGACTGACGATGGTTCTGATCTAGCTCAGGGACTGTCAAGTTTTCAGAATATCTTGCGAGATATGATTCCTGGTGTTAGAGTTAAGGTTTTGAAGGTGACAGCACCGGGAAAGGTAGACAGAGATTTTATATCAAAGGTGATTGAGCAGATAATGGACGAAGAAGATGAAGAAAAGGATATTGAGATAGAAAATGTAGAATCGGAAAATGAAGATAAATGTGAAAGTGACACAGAGAGGAATGAGATAGAAATGGATGCTGGTCATGGAATTACTGAAAATGACAAGCGAAGTGAAATTTCAGTTAAAGTTGTTGTCGGTGGTTTTGCACAGCAAGTCCCTGGCAGTATGCCTACAAAAGAATTTCTTCGAGTACCTGCTAAACTAGAGAAGAACGGGCGTTTGTCATTTTCCTTTTCTATAGAAAAGGACACTAAGCAACAGGATTCCAATGCCAAGGATCTGACTTCAGTTGATAGCAAAGCTAAGCATCAAAGTCAACGAAGCATAGAAAGTATTATGCTTGATCTTGCAAAGTTCATTGGCAGGGAGAAGATACCTTTGAATGTCAGTTCAATTTCTTGCATTTCATATTCTTATGTAAAGTGTGCACAATGAGATCTGGTTCAGTATTTACCAGTGCAGCTCCTACTCTTGTATAATTACTTTTATAATCTACTTCAACTATGCAGGTGCTGAAAGATCTTGGTGAATTAATAAACCTCTCACTCAGTCAGACTCAGAATCGTCAGCCCCTGTCTGGTTCAACAACTTTTCATCGCATTGATATAGCAGCATCACCAGATCCACTAAATGGTAATCATTTACTCAACCTGTTCATCACTAATGTAAGAGGAAGCTATATATTCAATGCTTTTATAATCTATTGTTTCTGAAATCATTTACTCTGTTGATTCTGTTGGTTTCAATTTTAAGCCCTACTAAGAACGAAAGTATTATTAATTTACTCATTTATTAGGATTATACATTGGTGCCCATGGGCTTTACACCTCAGAAGTCATACATCTGAGCCGCAAATTTGGCCAATGGCAAGATGATAGTGGGACTAAGAGTCTTTCAAATCTTGAGTTTTATGAATATGTTGAAGCCATAAAAGTAACTGGAGATCCTTATGTACCTGCTGGCCAGGTAATTTGCTTATCCAATGTTTGGTGCCCTGCAGACTTCAGTGCTCCACGAGATCTACTAATAGCAGTGCCTGATTTGCAAATTAAATCTGTGATTTTATATTTATTTTAGGAAATACTTTTGCTCAAATCAGATTGTTAATTGTTAGAGTTGAATGTTGGTTTATTGAATGTTTAAAAAGTTTTTATTCAGGAAGTTGCGTTATTCAAATGTCTTATATGTTAATTCACCCCTTTACCCAAAAGTTTAAGCTTTTAGGCGAGCACCTAACAATAGAATTTAAATTCTAACACTCTGCTTCTCATACAGAACAAATGGATTAGACTCAACAATAAACATAATAACAAAGAAACTAACTTAATATTTTTTAATTAAAAGAATGAAGGGATTTGAGCACATGACCCAAAAGCTTAAACTAATTGGTAAGGGCCTAACAATAGTATTTAAGCTGTAACAAGTAGATTTCCTGTTTCCTTTTTGTTTAGGGCTTGGCCATTGGAAACAAGCCTTATGTTTGATGATTGAATGATTTTCTCTTCTATTTGTTTGCAAATTCTTTGATTGAATGATTTTCTCTTCTATTTGTTTGCAAATTCTTTCTTTCTTCCAATCCATTGTCCTTTCTCTTTCTGTCATTTCATTCCCTTTATCTATTTCTTGTTCTTTTATCTCTCTTTTTCCCTCTATTTCTTTCTCTTGTCCTGCATCACTGGCTTTCATCTTTAAAGGTACATGATGTTATCTTTTTTTAATCATATAAACTTAGAGTTTGTAGAAAATTGTATGCATGATCTGATATATATTTTGCCCTTACAATGAAAAAAGGTTATTGGTGAAATTCTGCTATATACCTCTATTTGGTTTATTTTATCGCTTTGTTTGTCTTTCTCTTACTGAGCGTGAAAGGTTCATGTCAATGTCTTGGAGATCTTGGTTTGCTCATAATCAGTTGAATTAATTTACAAGCCTATTGATGCAAATCTACTTTATAAATAGTTCAGTATCTGGTACTTGTCACCTTTCTTTGTATTTGAGGTCCTGTGCGTTATTGGTGATACATTTGTTTCATGTTCATTCAAGCTTTTCTTGATGCTATCCGTTACCTTATTGGGGAATGACCTCCTCAACAGAACTGGTGCTAATCACCTATGCAATAAATTTGGAGTTATATGTAGTGTCTTGATCAAAACCCTGATTGTGCTTTCATTATGCAGCTCAGGGCTGCATGAAATGAGAGGATTGCTATAAATAATTAAAGTCACATAATTGATAACATTTTACACTGCTTTGTACTATTAACAAAAAACAATTTAATAGTCTTTTCTTTATAAACCTGTCAAATTACACAATAATTTAATAATAAAACATTTAACATCTGATAATTTTTATATAATTTAGTATTGTTAACTGAAAAACTTAAAATCACCTCCAGCCAGTCAATGTCCTCTGTTGCCAGCAACTATCAGCCATTGAAGCATTGCTAGTATCATTGTAATCCTTGTCGATTGATCTTCGCAATTATACAATTATCATCACCGATGGAGTCACCTTTTGTTGGAAAATTTAAGTTAAACCTTCTGCCATCCATATCACTGCCACAAATGGAATGGGTGCAGGTGGAGGTGCACGACCATCACCATTGTGTAGATTAGCCATCGAGGAGAATAGTATTGGTGGTGAACCTTCACATGCAGCCATTTGATGGCAGTGTTGAAAAGATGGCTGAATCTCCAACTCATACTTTCCAGTGAATTGAAGCTCAATGCCAATAATGATGTAATGATTGCATAGATCGGTTAATGATGATGGTGTCAGCTGGCAACGAGAATGGTGTTGGTGATGAACCTCCACATGCTGCAATTTGATGCCAGTGTTGAAAGGATGGCCAAATCTTCTACTCACATTTTCTGGCTAATGGCAGCTCCAATGCCAATAATGATAGCGTGGTTGGGTAGATGTAACCCAACTCAAATGGAATAGTCAATCACATGAATATAGGAGCGGATTACTGTAATTGTTGACATGCCATGGTTTGAAAAATTAATAAGTTTTCGTAAACATAAAATAAAATAGATAATAGAATAGAATCAAAATAGATTGAAATTGATTGATGAGGATTACAATGATCTCAATGAGGCAACGAAGGCTGACGGAAGACAATGGCCAACAGTTGGTGGTGGTGATGACGGCTTCCAGGCAGAGGCAGCTGACATTGCTGGCTGAAAATGCATCTTTTCTTCTTGAAATTACATAAATAATTAAATAATAAGAAAATATAATATATTACACATTAAATATTTAATAGTCCAATACAACATCAAACATGGTGCAATTAATACAGTACAGACCAATCTATTTTAAATTAGTCAATCCAATCCTATACACTGTACCAACATATCCTGACTGGACAATTTGTGTAAACTTTTGCAGGTAGCATTTCGTGCCAAGGTTGGAAAAAGATATCAGCTGCCTCATAAGGGGATTATCCCTGAAGAATTTGGAATGGTACATCATTATTGTGTGGAATTGAATTTTTAGTAATTTATTATTATCGTTTTTCTTGTTCTAGACTTCCATTCTTTATGTTGAAAAGCTTCTGTGATGTTGTTTGAATTGTAGGTTGCTCGATACACAGGACAAGGGAGGCTTGCCGAGCCAGGGTTCCATAATCCTCGATGGGTTGATGGCGAACTTGTTATTCTTGATGGAAAGGTTGTTTGTTATTTATTTTTGCCTGATGCATGATAGCATATCTAATTTTATTGTTCCCCTACAGGATGCTGACTGAACATGTAACTTTTGTTGATGCAGTATATCAAAGGAGGGCCTGTTGTTGGATTCATATACTGGGCCCCTGAATATCATTTCTTGGTTTTCTTCAATCGGCTGAAGCTACAATAATAGCTTCTCATTGTACAAAATTTGAGTTTTGCTGATCCTTTGTTGAGATTGAGCTGGGTGAGTATTTGCTTACAGAAAGAAATTTGAAGTTAAATTAGTAACTATGTAAGCAATTCATGCAATTATCTTTTCCATATCCTCTGTACAATTAATAAGATTGGATTATGCTTCAATCATAGAAAATTTTTGTTATAATGCTTTGCCTTGTGCTTGATGGTGTTCAGTGCTGGCATAAGTCGCCAATTAGAGCCAGATAAGTCATTTGGTGTTGTCATTAGTTTGTGGAGTTGATGGCATGCAGAATATGGTTATTGTATGATAGTGGCAATTGATTTTCTCTTGCATACTTAATAACTGACTATTTGATTAATGGCTGACATCTCATCTGTTTGTAATACGCTCTTGTGCATGACATCAGACAACTGAATAATGCTTAGTGAAGCATGGTATTGGAATTTGCTAATAGTTTCCGTTGGCATTTGGATTTATCATTGTTAACTTCCTTTCACACTTTGCACTGTAGTCAAAGTGCTTTTGGTGGACATGTATTGTTACTTTTCTTCGTACGGTGACTGTTCATACATGTGGAAATTTTTGTAGCTGAATTTGATCAAGATCAATACAATAACTTTGCAGTGTTATGCAGTTATTTATTTTCTTGCTTTTCTTTTCTTTTTGTTACCTTCATCAAATCAGAGTAAAATATTATGTGAAATCATGAAAATGGCTTTCTGATTGCCACCAGGAATATGATTTGATCATGTGGTATTCCTAGGGTTCATTTGATAATGTGATGTGATGGTTTTTAAGCTACAATTGCTTAAATATCAAATGTCATATAAAAATGTTTAGGCTCTACTAAAAGTTAGTATTACTGAATATATTTTTAGCTTTGAGAATCACCACAATACCAAACAGATCCTTGCAGGACAGGAAGATGTTAATATATTTGGTTGAAAATGGTTGCTATAGTATATTATGCTGAAATACAATTTCAAGATAAGAAAGTCAAAAAGAAGTCTCTATAAGTTGGTTACTATAAAATTATGGGGATTATTTCATTGAAAGTTTCTGTTTGTTATATTAATATTGCAGATTTGGATGGAATTATTACCTATTTGTTCTTTTTCAAGTGGAGCAGCTAAAGAAGCCGAATATTTTAGGTAATGCAATCCTTCGCATTGCTGACTGTTGCACTTGTGAGCCAGCATAAGCTGATGCTTTGAGACATCGTGATTTGGCCTTTCTATTGCTTGGTTTTTCGAGCAGTCTGTTGCATCAATATATGTGCCAACTTTTTCTGTACTCACAATCAGTTGCTAATTCTACGCTTTTATGAGCATAGTTGTAGCTGTGAACGTGATATTAGTTACTGTTCAATTCTGTTTCATATTAGAAGAGTGGTATCTGTTCAATGTCTGAATTAGAAAGCAGAATTATGTAAAAGGCTTGTTGATGGCCTTTTCTGAGGTGCAGCTGTATGTAACCTTTGTTTAAAACTAGGTGCTCTGTAATTAACGTTTTTGGTTTCTTTTTTTTTTCCCTGTAATTGTCAATAATAGGGTAACATTTCCCCTAATACATCTATTTTTGACATCATTGTTTCCATGTCTTTCATTTTAGTTGGAAAAGGTGGATTTCTTCATATATTTTTTATTCTTTTGTGCGTAAACATTTTGCTTTCGAGTTACCAACAAAGATGGGAGCACTTAACAGTTGAAAGTTGGGAAAGACAATGCAGTTAAATCTTCGAGGTTTTTGTTTGAATTTATTAATGGAGTTGACTCATTTCTTGTTAGATCAATTTTGAATTAGGGTTTCAAATGGTCTATGTTAGAACAGAGTATGGAAAATTGGGTATAATTTTGTCTTTTTTTCTTGTTTATTTAACTAGACTTGAAAATTAAGGCAAGAAGAAGGTATAGTTTAAATATACTTTTAACTCCTTGCAGCCTTCTGAACGGGTATAATTATTGTCTTTATTTAAACTACATTGGTACATATTTATTTGTACTATCTCTAGTTTACATCCATTCTGGTCTTCCAAAGCTGGAAAAATATCCAACCCATAATCATTCTATTCACAAAACCATTACACAATTTCTTCAGAGTAGAGCCGTATCATGGCTTCTTGGGTTCACCAAATGAAACTTGGTTGGCTATTTTAGCTCCCCTTTCTTTAGCCATATAAAGGCCAACATGATGCATCAGTTCCTGCCAAGATTAAAATCATCAAACAAAACCCATCAAACAGAGCATTGGTATAAGTAACTCACCAAACTTGTACATTGAACTACCTGGGGATGAGCTAAAGCTCCTTTGGTGTTTCTAGCAACCTGAAGAGGTATATCAAAGGTAGCGCAGGCAGCCGAATACACCACCACCTCGTCCAGAGGGTGGAGGAAACCGCGGTTCTTGGATGACATCGTCGAGCAAACAAAATCCAGCACACAGATGTCCGTACAGATACCCACCACCAAAATCTTCACCAAGACAAAAATCATATTGATGTTTAGACGGCTTTTATCTTCACCTTTTTAATTTCTATGGTAATCAAATAATCAAGGAAAATAGAAGCAGGGTGTAAACATTTTGTATAAACTGATATGACATTGTTTTATAATTATCACATATCTTATAATTCTTTTTATTGAGATAGAACATTCACGGGAGTAAGAGAAAAATAAAGAATCAATGATTGTTTACTCGTTACCCTTTCGCCTAAACCAAATATCATATATTTTTTAAAAAAAACCAACACCCTTACGATAAATGTAAGATTTTGTTAGATTAGGTTTCAGACATGAAGTATAGTATTAAGTACTTTTGAAAAAAAAGTTCTGTATTGAAATATTAGATCAAAAGACAAAGGATATATACAATATATAGCAACCATTTAATACAGATCAATTCGAACAAAAATGAGTTTGTATTCTTATTATTATTGTTAAAATGGGAATTCTAGTACTTCAAATCTTATAGTAAATGAACTTGCTTACTTTTTTAATCTGGTGTTTCTTCACCCAATCTACAAAGACATTGGAACCGTCTTCCTCGATGGAACCCACGTATCCATCAAAACAATCTTTGCGCCTGATTGTTACATTAGGTTCTTTCTCTAGCCACTGTAAAGCTGCAATTTAATGGAAAAGTCCATATGAATGAGAGAAGATATGTGTCTAAATTAGGTACTCTTTTGAATTGTTATAAATAAGAATAACAAACAGCTTAACAAAATAAGAAAGGGAAGTGCATATATGATACCAGGAACCAAGTTTGATTCCTCAGTGCCAGCTATACAATGAGTAGGATATGGATGCTCAGGATTTTCAGGATGATGAGAATCAAGAAAAGCCATAACGGGAAATCCTTTCTCACAGAAAACTCTAGCCAGCCTTGATGATTCATTGATCATCCCTGAAATCTGCCTGTTGGGCTCTCTTGGTGCCTGAAATTAATCGAAAAACAAAGCAAAAAACTCAATTGTATACACATATGTAGACATGAATATGATGAAAGTAGTTGAATTCTGTATAAGTTTTACCAGATTTCCAGCCCCAACAGTGCAGAAACCATTGATTATATCCACAAGAACAAGACCATTGACAACATCATCAGCCAAAACCACAGATTCTTGCTCAAGAGGAATCTCATTTTTTAAGATATCAACTGTTTCGGATATCATTTTTGATGGGTATTTTATCAATTCGATCACAGAGCTTGGTGTTATACATACATTTAGGTCTAAGTTACTCTCTTTAAATACAAACAGTAAATTACAAAACTGTAGCGTCATCAGTAACACCGACTTTACTTAGACAAGTCAAATGCAAAAAGAAGATAAAAATCTTGCAACGTCTATCCAAATGAGATTTTGGTTACAGTAATAATGCATCCAACTTTATTTTAGCTTGTCTTTTTGCCATTTGTATGATAAAAAGATTTATAAAAATGTATTTAATAATATTTATTTTTATTTAAATTAATATTTAATATTTTAATTTTTATTTTATAATAAATTTATAGTTACAATAATTATATAATTACAATACTTTAATATTAAATATGTTCAAATGATGACGTAAAATACTAGAAAGAGTAGAATTGTCATTTTACCTTGAAATCAGTCCAATAATAAGTAACTTGAACTTGAAAAATCACATTATTATGAGAAAGCCAATTTGATTCCCATTTTTTAATGATATAATTGTGTTTTATATACAAAAATTCTTCACGTTTAATTTTTTATAATTTTTGTGTCAATTTTTTTTTATGAGATATTAGAGAATGTCGAATTTAAGTATATCCAGATAGTTTATATATAATAGTAATAAATATTCAAACACTATACAATGGCATTTATATGAAGAAATCTAGATATTCAAACAGTATTATAATATTTATATAATTTCTTTGATCCATTCTTGTCTTCCAAAGCTAGAAAAATATCCAACCCATAATCATTCTATTCACAAAACCATTACACAATTTCTTCAGAGCAGAGCAGCATCATGCTTCTTTGGTTCACCAAATGAAACTTGGTTGGCTATTTTAGCTCCCCTTTCTTTAGCCATATAAAGGCCAACATGATGCATCAG